>CAUZXS010006706.1:0-122500 GCA_963585895.1 Sepioteuthis lessoniana | reverse complement strand
AAGGATTGGTTTTACAACTAGTCCTGGAAAAGGAAAACTTTGAATTTGAACCAGCAGTTCCCTGCTAAAAACCTGACCTTGTTTCATGTTCTGTTTGTGGCGGAATAGTTAGGTAAATGATACCGTCAGTTTTGCTCAGCAAACAAAACTATAATGATGATGATGACAACAATATAAGCAAATGCCGTCTTTGTCGAAATGATGATTATCTGACAATCATATTATTGGATGTAGCGAAATTTTGGTTAGGATAGCGATTCTTTGGGAATTGTTCAAGAGATGCAGACAAATGGCGTAAGCACAGACCAGCTGCTTACTAGAGATAAAAGAAAACTCTTTAAAGTTTTCCAATTCAGACTCATAAAGCTATCCAAGTAAAGAGATTGGATCCTGAAGGATAAAATGAAGAAATGTCTCATTAGACATTACAAGTAACTTGAGAGTGAAACGGAAAGATAATAGCAAATGAAATAACTAAACCTTATTAGAAAACAGAAAAAAAAAGAATTTTAATTTAATTTAGTGACAACTGTATCAATCAGAAGAACTGTTCATTACTGTGAGTAACGAAATTTATAAAGCTGTGATGTATGTGACTATTGTCGAATTACTTGAGGCGTAATGACAAATCCGTTGAGTTGATACACAGTAACATCCAGTAAATATTATGGGCGTGAAAGTTAATTTAAAATAATTATGCTCATTAAAAGCTATCATAAGCTATTTGTGTGTGAGTGCGTGTCTTGTGGATTTTTTGTGTAATTGTGACGGTATGGTTTAAAATTACTGGTAAATTTTTCATCAGAGTTTTTGTCTGTGTATATGGAAACATATCTATGTATGTTTGTGTATAATACACACACACACACACACACACACACACACACACACACACACACACACATATATATATATATATATATATATATATATATATATATATATATATAATTCATTAAACATAATAGACATTTTATGTCTACTTACTTTCTTCTGGATCCGTTCGAATTCCTGTATTACTTTTATCGTATTCGGGGGGAATTGATTTATGTATTGTTTATAGTTATATGTATCCCTAGTACTTTCTACCAGACATCATCAGGGGAGGATCAATTACAAAAGTGATGTAACTTTTGTTTTAGCATATTACCACTATGTAAGAGCGTCTTTACCGTTGAAGATAATGGCGTTTGCTTTTAAATGGGTTTCTATAATTAGTGTCAGTAGCTAAAGACATTCAAGTACATTAGCACTGGTTTAAAAATTAATTCTATTCAGTGTCGGTTGCATGTTTCTAATATGTAGTGCTTCGAGACTCTGTAGTTTTTGTTTATTTTTTTGATGTTCTAATATTGTTGTGTTGTCGGTGAGAATTTTCCGTAATTGTGTTGTTAGGCATGAATGTTTTTTTTAAATGCTGAACTATGCCCAACAACACAATTTGTATCAACGAAGAAATGTTGCCAATATATATATATATATATATATATATATATATATATATATATATATACTTCTAGTTTTATGCTTTCCTCAGAGAACATGTCTGGCACAAGGTCTAGTCATAGGGCATTCTATGAGATTATAACTTACTCGTGTTTGTAGTTTGAATGCTTTTAAATTATTTATGTTTGGATATATATATATATATATATATGTAAGACAGAATTTTAAAGTTGTTTATTGTATTTATTATGATAATGACATTATAATAAAAGCATATAATAAATATAATATACAAAAAAATATAAATATAAAATATAGATATAGATAGAAAATATAAATATAAACTATAAATATAAATAAATGATTCCAACGCACTCATAGCCACATTTGAGTTCACTAATCTATATAGAAATATCCCCGATTAATTAGGAAAACAGGCCATCTCATTTTGGATAAATAAATACCCAGACACATTACACCCAAGATTTAATTAAAAAATCATCATAAAGGGTATAGAAATAACTCTTAATGATAAATACTCCCAATTCAATAACATTAACTATATCCAGACACTAGGAACTGCTATGGGAACTAAAATGCAGTCCACATACCCTATTTTAACTCGAGCATATTTAGAAGAAAACCTATCTGAAAAAATTGGTGAAAAACTACGGCAACGACAATAAAGAAGAATTTATCAAATTAAGGAAAAGTTATTTGGATAATTGCTTCATATTTTGGAAACGCCCATGGGGAGGCATCAATGAATTACACAAATACTACAAAATGTCCTTCCCAAAATGAAATTTACTATGGAACACAGTTCAAAAGAATTACCATTTTTAGACTTATAAAAAACGTAAACGGCCAAATAATCACAGATATCTACTACAAACCAGCTGACACCCAACAATAACAACACATCAAAAGCCACCACCCCAAAAACTGTATAAAATTCATTCCTTATACTCTAGTACGTAGAATACACACAATAATCACCGATAAAATCCTAAAAAGACATACACACACCCCTACACCAGAGAGGATACCCAACAACACTAATAAATCATCATCATCATGTCGCGCTGGTAGCACGGATATCCCTGACCCTCTCTCGCCACTCCTCCCTATCGTTCATCGCCCTAGGTAGGTCTTCAGGACAACATCCCGTATCCTCACATAGCTGCTGAATCTATGTTCGTGCTGGTCGTCCTACTTTTACACAGCCATGTGTGGAGGTCCATAAGAGTACATCTCTTATGAGTTCGTCCCTGCTTCTCCAGCAGTGTCATGCATGTCTGGTTCGTCTAACTTGAATAGTGTTCGTGATAGGGGGCAGGTGGCCGTACAGTTGGTGTCTTGTGGGGTGTTGCCGCCAGGACTTGTTCAAGATTGCACGCAGCATTCTTGTGTAATTGCCGTCTAGCTTCTTCTCCAGCCGTTTTGTTAGAGTCCATGTAGTGCACCCATATAGCAGTATCGATGTGACCGCTGCGTGGAAGAAACTGCGTTTCATTTTATCGGTTAGGTCTGATTTCCATATAATCGATAGCAAAAAAAAATAATATATAATACTGATTTTGGTCAGAATGGACCTGCGTAAAATATAACAGAATTGAAACCTTACAACTGACAAATAATTCGTGGGGTAAAACAAACGATCTGTAAATGAAATAGCAACACATGCTTGCGAAGAGGACATTTTAAGAGAGATAAGATTCCCTAAAGTTGAAGATCACAACAACCTACTATTTTAAGATCTAGAAACATTGTGCCTTTTGTAATGGTTAGGAAGCCAGGCTCGCAGTCTATTGTCAGTGATTTTGATTTTCCATGTCTTGTCTAAAACTCACCTAACTTAGTTAATAGCTATTTATAATAAAGTCCAGAAACAGAAGTTACAGGATAAGAGCTTAAGCAGAACACGCAGAATTTTTTTCCAAAAATAGCTAATCGATGTTTAAATATCGAATGCAGCAATTTATTTCTAAAATAGAAACACAAACATGATTGATTAGAGAAAGAAACGCACTGAGAACTGCGCAAGAAACAAAACACTGCTCACTAAAAATGTACGCACACAACTCAAGCTATTAATGAAACCCTTTTCAGTAGTTTTAAAATTCGATTGGATAAAAATCCAAGTCAGAAGATTAAGATTTGTCATTTTAAAGAAGTTATTTAGATTAATTTTTAGAAGTGAATGGAGAATCCTCGTGTCTTTACAGCTTACGTGATGACCTGCTGCCACGAAGTAAGCAAGTTTGAATTTTAGTCCCGCTATTAGGTTCACTTTTGAACTAATACCTCCTAGAAAGGTAGGAACACCCTTACCCTCTCAGCTATCGGTTTAATTGTATCACGGTTGTTCTTTATAGAAGGATGGCTTAAGCATTCAAGTACCAGTGAAAGTTGATACACTACTAAAAAAAAGAACAGATTGTGAATGTGGTTGATACACGGTAAAATTGAAAAAAAGTACCTTGACTTTGGGAAATAACAGTAAAAATTTCAATATGGATATATTTACTTTACAGGTGTGTCTAAAACAATTCTAAAATCCTTTCCGTCTAATAGAAAGATAAATCTTATGAAGAACTGAAATTTCCCTGATAAATAGATTGCTAAAATCAGCGAGAATACTGGACCTGGCGAGAGAGCTGAAAGTTTTATAGTTCATACAGGTGAAAGTGAAACCAAAAATAAGTTGAACCATTGTACCAAACTTGAAGAATCTGATATTGTGAGAACCGGTGATTCCATGAAGAATTAAGACCAAAGAAATACTACTGAGTTCGGTTAAATTACTTAAAAGAGTCCTGGGGAACTGAAATGACTTGCTTCCTATTGGATTTCAATGAAAGCCATCAGCTTGTACTGACGTGAAACTAAAAACGTGAAATGTATCTTGTTATATCTATACTCGTGATTTTTTCACAATAGCTCAATCAAATGTTTTTCACTGGATTATATGTGATAACAAGTCTCCTTAGGTCTCCAGGACTCTTCTAAGTAACATGCCCGATCGAAGATTTGATGTGGTCTTGGTGTTTTTATTTCTTCCTCTCATCTGGTGTTCCTTGGGTCTCTTTAGCGGGTTGTTTTTGGACTGTTCCAATAGAAACATCTAAAATTGCTATCATTATCACTTTCATATTCCACAAAATCTTCAGTTCTTAGTCAAGATCCCAGTATTTTCTCATCTTTTCGCTTTCCCTCACTTTCACTCAGTTGTCTGCTGACACAAAATCCATTGGTCAAAAGTTAATTTTCTTTTTGCTAATAAGGACATGGTGTGGATTTATGGCCTGGATTGTGTGATTTGGTTTTATCTCTAAGTCCCTGATATTTTTTATGGTTCATTTTCTTGGAGAGTTTCTAGTTTCTGTAAATAAAATTGATTTTTATTATCAAATTTAACTTTCTCGTTCAATTTCTAGAGGGTCATTTTTCTCACCTAGATATGTTTGTTCTTGAATTTTTTCATACTACTTTGCTGTATTCACTTATGTGATGAGCACTTCTGGTGGTGTAACGGTTAGCGAGCTAGGCTAGCAAACATACACGAGTGAGTTCAAGTTTCACTGGGCACCCCATTCATTCGGCCTTGTAACAGATCGAAGCAAAGAGCATTGTAAATTACTATTCACTTATGTGATTACGTCTTTCATCTTCGTCAGCACATAGCCTGTATTTGCTATTTTTTCAAGTATTAAAAACTTTTGCTATGAAAAAATCTCCTCATAATGCTATTATTAGATATTTGGCCACCTTTTTTAAGTTACCATTTCATTACCATGTCCTTGCCATCTCGTATGTCACGTCCTTATTTTGCTAAGTGAACTATCAGTTCATTTATATTTCTTCTTTTTTTTTGTTTTCTAGATTTTTTATACTTGTTTTTCCGTTTGTCCCTGATTTATTTCTCTTGATATTGATGTCACTGGCTGCTGTAATCCGTCTATTTTTTTTGTTTTGCCTTGTTTTACATTCCTTGACACCTTGAACTGTTACACCTATGCAGTTTCCAATACTGGAAAGTTCTCTTAATCCATCTTTTTTAACAAACAGAAACTATGTCCCGGGTGGAGGGGTTTTTGCATCATCATCAGTTTCTTTGTTCAAATGGTCATTTCAGTCCCTCCCCTGTCCAGTCTAAGTTGAACTAAGAGTATATTAAGATTTACTTATTTCTTTGATTAAATTTCTATTACAGATTTTGATTTCGAGAATATTTCTTGTTCTTCTAAAATATTACTATCTTACTTTTTTAAGCACTCTTTGATTGATGGTATCCGCTTAACATCTTTGGTATTTTTAGTTTTCTTTTTATTTCAAGTACACCGTCGTTTTCTTGATTTTTCTGTACTATTTCTTCTCTTTCTCTTTTCCCCTTGTTTTTATCTGAACCATGACACGTTTTGCAACCTCAGATTTCATTCCTATATATTGGATGTAGATTCTGATACTTTGTTTAAAAGATTTTACTTCTTTTTATTTTTTCATTTTTGGCAACTATCTCAATATCACCCATGTAGCTAATGTGGAATTTTTCTTGCGAGTTTATAATTTTATTGTTTTTTTAATGTATTTTCTGAGTCTATAATTAAGTTGTATCATTGCTATAACAAATACTGCTGGCGTGACTAAGTCCCTTGTAAATGCCGATTCTAACTTTTGTTGGAGTTTGTTCACAGACTGCTAATTCCAGTTTCCCGGGGTTTTCATGATTTTCTTCTTCTTCTTCTTCTTCTTCTTCTTCTTCTTCTTCTTCTTCTTCTTCTTCTTCTTCTTCTTCTTCTGTATTATTATTATTATTATTATTATTATTATTATTATTATTAAAAGCAGGACGTAAGTGTAAAAAAAAAGGATCGATATCCTGAACTATGGATCAGTCAGTTTTTGTAATTTTGTTTTCCTGATAAAATCTTAGGAGTCAAATACCACATCAAAATTTATGTGTAATTTTAATAATATATGAATTATTACTGCAACAACAGACGCTGGAAATGCAGCTAACATATCTAATTATATTAGCTAATGCCGTTACTGCTTTGACGTCAAGTTAGGACCACTTTAAAACACACACGCACGCACGCACACATATTTATAGAGGTATACAAAATATACACTCACGTTCATGCAAACACACACTCTCTCTCTCTTTCACACACACACACACACACAAAACTGACTCTGGTCACTTGTGCTTTTATGTCTGCCTCTCTACTACTGCTGATGCTACGGCATCGTTGCCAGGTGTATATCATGCCAGTACATCTAACCTTGCTACAGTTTACGTCATTGGATAATTCTAGATCGTTCGATACCTGGCAGAGTCGCTTGATTTTGGCCGGTTAGAATGGGCGTAGCATTACGAGGGAAGAAAGAGTGAGAGTCAATAAACTTTGTGTTCTAATGAGGAGCTTTCTTTCTTTCTTTCTTTTTTTCTTTGATTTGAATTATTCCTCCCAAGTCTTTGTAAAGCCGGTATTAGACACAAGATAGCACTTGCAGTATTAACCGGCGAGAAGTCTGAACTTCTATCTAAAATAGGAAAATAAAATCTAGACCATCAAGTCTCGTTATTTCTCTTACAAAAGCAGTGTGTGTTGTAAGTTAACTAAACAAGTTATTGTAACGGAATATTGCTAAACATTGTATCAGAAGAGCTGACTGGTTTTAACGATATGTGAACCCGTCTTCTGTCAATTTATGACTAGACGTTAATTAATCCCATTCATTTTTCGTTTGTATTTACCCTTTTTTTGCCCAATTGTTTCCTTAAAGATTTCTTTGTGGTCCTATAGAATAGGAATGATTTCAAAAAAGATCTATTTAAACAATAAATGCAACCCTAACAGGAATTACCTCTCCAGGTCAGAGTAAACCAAAGAATAATGGCAATGAATTTAACCTGGGATTCTTCCCGGTAACTGGGATAAAAGCTTAATGATGAAATTAATCATAAATAAAACATAAACATAAAACAAATAACATGAGTTTGAGTTAAATAGACGTCGACCTTTTATGAATTTATCTTTTTTTTAGAATATTTAATCATTTGAAAATATTTTTGTATTTGTATTAAATGTATATGGTTTGGTTTAGTTTGGTTTGGTCTTATGGCATTTCAAACATTACAGGTCATCTAATGCCAAATCTTTTTCATACATATATATTAAATCTATAACTTCTAAACACCTCTTTGAGATAACATTTTTAAATGAGCCTGAGCTCATGTTATTTTTTGTATAAAGTTAAATGGTTTCACTTATTTCTATCATATCCGAATAATTCTATTTACTATTAATTATTTGTTTGCACACAGAAAAATGATTTCAAAAATGGCAATATATCACTAAGAATTCAATTGAACATCAGTCGTTGGTTTACACACCGTTAAATGATTAAACAGTTCTATTTCAACCAATTCAGTTTTGCATGTTAACAAATGTAAATAGGGGGTGTCCTCGTGGTGTAATGGTTAAAGCGATGGACTGCGGGATCGTAGTATGCGAGTTCGTACTCCAGTTGCGCTATTACGTTCACTTTCGCGCAAATACCCTTGGGAAAGGTATGAACCCCCTTATCCTCCCAGCAATGGGTTAAATAGCACCACTACTGTTCTTCTTGGAGAATAGCTTTGGCATTAAATAACCTACAAAGTTTGATATGCCATTAAACAAAACCAAATTTAAATAGTTCTAAGTATTGCTATGTATTAATATCAATCCAATTAAACATCAATTATTTGTTTTCATCCTCGTGGTGTAATGGTTAAAGCGATGGACTGCAGAATCGTAATAAGCGAGTTCGTACTCCACTCACCTTATTACGTTCACTTTCGGGCAAATACCCTTGGGAAAGGTTAAGAGCTCCCTATCCTCCCAGCTATGGGTTAATCGTACGACTATTGTTCTTTTAGGAGAATAGCTTTGGTATTAAATAACATACAAAGGTTGATAAGCCATTAAACAAAGAAACCAAATCAATTAGAACTGTTTTATCACTTAATTGTATGAAAACAATACAATTAAGTGATCGAACAGTTCTATTTTAAGTATTTCAGTTTAGCGTTAGTCATTTATTTGCACTCAGTTTAAATACCTAAGTTCACAGAATAAATGACTAACAGTTCTATTTGATCCAAAAATAGGATCCTATCAGGTGCCACCATTCTGGACTAGATTGCCACTGGGAGCAATGGCGATAAAGGGGTGAAAGGTGTATGTATGCAGTGTACAAAAATGTCTTTAGTATTTTATTCAAATTAGTCTCTTGTGTGTGTTAATTCTGATTTTATTTGATGATTAAACTTTGTTATTATTTATCAAATTCGTAACTGCTTTTTTTGTTCAACAGCGGATGTAACCGTAAAATATGTGGTCTGTTCGCTTTGAATAACAGACTTATTTTTTTTAGGCAGAAGATAACTGGTTGCAGATCTACAAGATTTTGGTGGTAAAATAATGAATTTTTTTTTTCATTAATTAATAAACTATTTGGGGCTTTTTTTCTTGAATAGGACATTTTTATTTTTATAAATGATGAAACTCACTGATTTTGTGACCGTTGAATGGACCCCTACGACAGTCACTCGGTCTGCTTCCCTTAAATATCTAATCCCTGAGTACCTCACACGATGTAATGTACAGTAGACTTGATTAAGATTTCATTGATAGCGAGTTCTCTTCTCATTGCGTGTCCATAATTCTGGCCCTGAACTACAATCAAGGTAATTATAGTAAATAGCAAAATATCTAATCCCTACAGTATAATAAATCTTAACAAATGCTAACGCTGCTGCAGAAATTGCTACTACCAGTACAACTACTACGACTATTAATAATTATAATAATAATAATAATAATAATAATAATAATAATAATAATAATAACAAACGGATCACCTAATCCTGGCCAGAAGACCAGACCTCAAAATAATCAACAAAAAAAGAGAATTTGTAAAATTGACGACTTTGCTGTCCCGGCGGAACACAGAATAAATCTGAAGGAAAGTGAAAAGAAAGATAAGTACCTCGACCTTGCTAGAGAATTGAAAAAGCTGTGGAACATGAAAGTAACGATTGTGCCAATTGTGATTGGTGCGTAAGACACAATAACAAAAGGATTATTAAAAGGCCTGGAAGACTTGGAAATTGGCGGATGGGTAGAGACTATCCAAACGACAGCATTGCTAAGAACGGCCAGACTCCTGAGACGAGTCCTGGAGACTTGAGGAGACTTGCTGTCACTCAAACTCCAGTGTAAAACCATCAGTTAACACTGATGTAAAAGAACTCTAAAGGAGTAAGTAAATAATGATAAAAATAATTTTTTTTAAAATCCTCAAGAGAGAAATGGATTTTCTGTTCACAACAGCACAAAATAATGCCATAAGGACCAACAGAACAGCAAGTGTAGATGAAACGGTTAATCACGTCATAAGCGAATGCAACAAACTAGTACATAAGGACTATAAGACATGTCATAACCGGATAAGAACAATGACCAGCTGGATATTGTTTAAGAGATAAAAATCTAACGATCGTGCCAAATGGCATATGCACAAAAGATTATCCATTAAAGAAAAATAAACGCACGAAATTCACTCGGAATTTTTAGATACAAACAGATCGTTTAAAACCACCCAAAAGATCACACCTATTATTATTGAGCAATTACAGCTTTTTTTAGGGCTCATTGGCCTTGTGGCTAGAGTGTTCACCAACTACCATTTTAAAAATGTTTGGTATGACGCAAACTAGGATTTAACCTAGGTCTCCGGGACGGAGACCTAGGTTAAATCCTAGTTTGCGTCATACCAAACATTTTTAAAATGGTAGTTGATACGTCCTTGCTTAACCCTCAGCAATACAAGGTATGGATAGAGGGTAAAGTGAAACAATCCAGGGAAAGGAGTAGCGCCTTCTCCTACACACCGGTGTAGTAGCTATTGAAAAGGGAGCCTTCTTGTCGCCCTCGACTACGGTCGCCAACTAAACTTTCACTTACAGTGAAAATAAAACAAAAAGATAAATAGATTATTGAATCTTGAAAGAAAACTGAAAAAAACTGTGGCACGAATTAGAATGTGTGTGCTAGGAACGATACCGAACGCTTTCGAAAAAAAATGGAAGAATATGAAGTCAGAAGAGTCCTGAGGAGATTTTCTTTACCTTGGATATTTGTAAAAGATTTCGGAGAGAACCTACTTTGTAAACACTTTCATTTTTAATTTAGTTATTAATATCATATTTAACCAAACCCTTCAACTCGGGCAGGATATGACACAAGGTCAATTTTTTTAAGCGGGATTTAACAGGTTTGAATTCAGAGTTTTCCTTCTCTTAGACTAGTTGCCTCACCAAGGCTGAAGAACCTAGTCTATCCTACTATTTACCCATAGCTGGAGGGAGAATAATTGGATTCATACCTTTCCCAAGGGTATTAGTGCAATGTGAAATGCAATCAGTGTCGTCCAGGATTTGAACTCGTGTCGCCGTGTCCATTTCCTGCGACGATAGCCATTACGCCAGGGGCACCTCCTATTTAGTTATTAAGCTTCGCATCGTCTGACACGCAGGCGTTAATTTGATAACACTACCTGCTGTTCCTATGTGGTCAGTCACTTCAAAGATGATCGCGACTCCCACTGCTTAACCTCGATGGTCTGATAGGAACAGATACTTTCAACGTGACTTAACCGTAAATCTTTCCTGATATTAAGGCCCAGTCGGCTACGGCTGCTGAATACACCGAATGCATTTCTGCAAAGGGGTAAGATACCTCTCCCCCAAACGAGTGTCCTGGGATGACACTAAACAATCTGTTAATGAAGCTCTAGTAATGCCTGAGCTTTGGCGAATGCAGAGTACCACTTCATGTCCACTCTATCCCGGATAGGTAGCACCTCATAATCTCCTATCTATGTATCAAATAGAACTAAACGGTGTTCTTATGCTAAACGTATTTGTTTGAAATAGAACTGTTTTTGACATTGAAACTGTGAATGTGTGCTAAACTGAACTGTTTCAATGTATAAAAATGGATTTGGCATTGTATAACCTACAATAGTTGATATGCCATAAAACAAAGCCAAACCTAATTTAGGTTTGGTTCGTAATGAGCATATCGATTTTCACGGTTTATTTAATGCCAATATTATCGCCCTAGAAGAATAGTAGGGGTACTATTAACCCATATATGCGGGCATAAACGTGTTATGGCTTATACTAAAGGTAACACTCTGAAAGAAACTCGAACTCTCTTACTATGATTTTACAGGCCATCATGATTGCCACTGTGCCACGGGGACCCTACGAGGAAGTTGGTTAACAATCCGGTTTCGTAGAATTATTCGCATCGCTAATGAGTTGTTCCTATATATAAAAAGTCTCATTAAGAGAACAAAAGTCATTTAGAAAAATCTATTCTAGGTTCAGCCAGGATTGTGTCATTTAAATAGGATCTTTAATCTAATTTGAACCAAAAACAGAATCTAAAGGCAAAAAGAATAAATTAATAAAAAAAAAAAAAAAATTTGGCGTTAATTTTGCTTAGCAAATACATCTGTATATTAATTCTAAAAAATATAAAACAGTATTTTTTCTCTCATTCACATACCAGCCTTACCATAGCTAATCCCTTATATTATATATTACAGGGTTGGATAAGTTCTGTGAATGGTCAATTTGTTCTTATATTACTGTGAATGGTCAATTTGTTCTTATATTACTGTGAATGGTCAATTTGTTCTTATATTACTTACGTTTTTTTAAGTGAACTAGTCTTAAGCCCAGTCGACTACATCTTATACTCAGTGACAAGATCGACATCCACGAACAAGAGTGTCCTAGGTATGATAATAAACTGTATCTGATAGTTAGGCTCCAGTCTGGAAGATTCGGAGAATGTGGAGTTCCAGTTTGGTACTAATTGCCAGATAGGTAATACCTGTCAAGGTCCCCTTTGTGTGCCAGACAAATGCGTTTGAATATAATGATGTATTTACTAATTTAAAATGATTGTGAAGGTAAATCTTTGTTGTATATAATTATTATAAAAGCTGCTGGAGTAACCCACATCGAGTCGATATGTCGTAAAATAACATACCTAAATCGTTCCCGGTAAATCTTTATCTATTTTTGCTCTTTTTTTTCTTTTTTTTTTTTTTGTTGGTGTTCTGTTTGTTTTTCTGAAGTGGCATTGAGGGTATTTAGTATTTTACACAGATTTTTGCACCAAGCAATTTTTTTCCCAAATGCTCACATTTTATCTTATGATTAATCACATTTTGTTGCATAAATGTAAACTTGCCACCCATCTGCTTTTATCTATTTTGTTTCTATTTTAAATAAGCAATGGGTGAGGATAACCAGATTTTTCAAAGGTAAATAGAAATAACCAATCAATTAATAAGTTATAACCCGGCGAGAATTGTATCTATTCCACAATACTTAGCCAGGCCTATCGTCATAATACAAAAATGATACTTGCTTAAAAACAGGAATAATCCCTAATACAACTAAAGAAATTTGGGGAATAGTTGTTTTGACTTCAGGAAACAATATAATCGGCAAAATAAGTATTTGAAATAAACTAAATATATAAACAGTTAATTAAATTTTAAAAAAAGTATATTTTCGGTAATTTATTTTCTATCTGTTAGTAATTGTCTCTGAAACAATATCAACCCGTCGGTGGAGTTTAAAATATGTTGACTGTCTCTCTGAGAAGAGAGAATAAAATAAGAACCCACTAATAGGTGCCATAGGAATGTCACTAAATTGCATCTATTGGTGAGACCGCATATATGGAGATCGGAGAAATATGAAATACTCCTTCATAGCCATTGATCCCAGGTTCAATTTGACCCTGAGTAGTTGTACCAGTTAAGATTCAATCTACGTTTCAAATAGATCTATTCGAAAATTATCAGGCTGAGATATGTTAAACTATACAGCTGCGTATAAATTATGTGTTTTAAATAAGAATTCATGATATCATATAAATCTTTGTTATTTTTTAAAATCTTATGTACAATGAAAACGATTGCAAAAACACTGTGAATAAAATGATTCTTCACTGGTTAAGAAAACGTTAAAATCAATTAATCAAGCAATGAAATAATCCAAAAAATGAATCGCAATGTGATGCTTTTACACCACCAAAGAGGACTAATCCTTAACTGCCAGTCAGACATCGTGTCTGTTATTTCACGGTGTCACATAACTGAATATGAAGCAAGAGAGAGAAAGCGGTCGCTTAGTTCTTTATCGAAGAACGATGCACTGCTGTTGACATCCGTTGAAGGATCCTTAATGTGTACGTTGAGGAGATAACTGATTAGTATAACGTGAGAAGATACGCAAACATTTCATAAAAAGAAAGTAAAACAAACGTTGAAGGCGATTGAAAGCAGTCTCTAGACCACGGGTTGTTCAAGAGACATTTTCCAAAGTAGATTTGATTAGTGAGCCTCAAAATCGCACTAAATGTATCGTTACAGGTGAAAATCATTTTTGTGAGAGCACTATGAAAGTATTTACTAAATATCACCGTGACTAACAGAATGTGACAAAGGTCAAACTTTAAGAGAAGAGAAGGTGGTTTGAATTCAGAATTTTCCTTCTCTGAGAGCCCACGAAGCCATTACTCCTAAATCCACTCTTATCCATGGGTGGTACTACCTGTTAGGACCCCATCTATGAATCAAATAGATCAGTTTGAAAATTATCAATATTGGATAGAAATCCATAAAACCGTAAAAATGTGCGCAAACTATCTTATTCGATGGAATAATTGATACGATATTAGTGTGTACATATAAATGGTTATTCCAAACAAATTAAAAGAGCCATATAAAAAGAATGCTACCATTTGAACGGAAAAAATATAAATGGTCATAATTACAATCAAAACTTTACAAATTCATCAAAATTTGATTTTGAATAACCTATAAGGATTTGATATGCTCTTAAGCAAAACAAAAAAGTGAATTAAATTTCGACATTAAAGTACCTATAAGAAGTCGATATACCTAGACTGTTCAATACTTGAATCTTTCCAAAAGAAAACAGAGAAAAGATCCGAACAGGCCAATACATTAAGTAGCGTTCGGGTCCATTGAACTTTTGACTGGCAGGAAAAATGCTCGTTAATCTTATGTGAATAAAAGTTGCTTTTTATAAGTGAAAATACATGCTAAACAATTATTCTCTTTCCCCTAGCTCATTGCGAATAAAGGGAATATGGGCATTAGATTTGTTCCATGTGCAGAATAAATACCTAACATAAAAATTGTTCCATTGCATTAAAAAACAAAAAGTTAATTTCTCCGGAAAAAATCAAATGTCTAAACATGATAGAACAGATAATCTAATATGGGTTTGATCGAGATAAGATAGGTTTGTTGAACTTTCATTAACTTAAAACTTTCATAAACTTTCATGAAGTATTTTTCCCACACTACAAAATCCATTCAGATATTTTGCCTCGGTAGAGATCTGGATAACAGGCATTGACAGAGAAGGGTATTTGACGAGATGCAAGAGCATACAACCACGGGAGTCATTGGATGAAGCAAGGTGGATGTGAAAAAAGGTGAAAGAAAATAAACTTGCATCAACGGCGCACTTCACTAGATCCTGGGTAGAAGAACTTCATAGATCAACAGCTGTGATCAAATATTTCAGTACTGCAACTCGTCTCTAAGGGTAGCATCTACTGATGAAAAAAAAAAAAAACAACAAAAGAATAACATAGTTCAAATCCGAACAGCATCACCCTCCACACGGGGAGATAAGGGGTGCGTTTTGCTGAGGTTGGATCTAGGACCTCAGAGTTCGAAAAAAACAGCTACAGAACACAAACTCAACATACTTATATGCGATTGTAGCAGAGTTCTCTTTTCATTAGATGCCACACAGATGTGTAAGGGATAGCGCTACTACTTTCCCTGGATTACTTCACTTTATCGTTGATCAGTACTTTATAATGCTGAGTGTTAAGCAAGGCGGCATTAAGTGCCATTTTTTGACTCTTTGCTATAACTCGTCCTGGGATTGAGCCCTGGCCTCCCGGGTAATAGGTGAATTCTTTACCCACTTGACCAAGAGTGCAAAACATTGTTAATATTGCAATTTTTCCGTTAGAACACTAGATATAATAAACCAACTACCCGAACTTACAGCGTCTGCAGTCGGGTACGATATCGATATTATATGCGTACAAGAACAAAGTCATTACCATAGAAAACTAGAATTAGAATACCATGATAACAGTATGGTAGGATATTTATCTTGGCATCAGCGTAAAAAATGTCCATTGATGATACTATACGAAACGTAGGTATGCTTGGCAGTTCTCGTGTATTTTAATCACGGAAAACAATCGAGGACAACACAACCAAGAATGATGTATGCTTTATTTAATGACAAACCCTCCACGACGATCGTATTTTACTACAATCACACCAACGTCAATGACGAAGTGGATATCAGAAGCTTCTACGACGGTTTATCTTCTCTTGTTCAACAGATTTCCAAACCCAACGTTTTAATCATTGATGAAGACAAGAAGGCTCAGGTAAGCAAATATAAAAATAATGAATTTTGCATGTAGAATTTGCCGAATAGAAATACTGAATATCTAGCACGTTTTTTTTTTTTAAATAGAGGTCAGTCTTTTATGCTTAAATACTAAATATCATCCCGCAAAAAACGGAGGGAAACAATGGACCTACACCTACTCAAATAATGTTGATGCCTAGCTAGAGTATGTATTCATAAACAATACGTAGATTGATATCGCTCTGAACTGAGAAACATACTTTTCCTTTTGAAGAAATATCATCCGATCGCAGATACGCTTGAATCAACCCAGAAAAGCGAAATCAACACGTTATGTCTGGTCCACAATTACCAACAGAGATATAAGCAATACATATACGTTAACAGTAAGAAACTAATTTATTACTCATCAGGAGAATCTAATATATATACTTGGAATGACGAATATGAAAACTTTGTCATAGCTCATTGGAAAGCAGCTGTAGAGTGCATACCAGTCAAACTACGAACAAAATGTAGAGTCCCGGGGGAGTCAATAGTAGCTAAAAAGAAACATGATTAAAACTCTTTACTTAAAAAAAGAAACACCTGAAATAAAGACGAGCAGAAATTTCGGAAAATTCATGGAAAAGTGAACGACATGAACCAAGAAAAAAAAAAAATTGGAAAACAGTCAAAGGCAGATCGATAAAATTAGGAAACCTCGATTAGTATATTCATCATCATCATCATCATCATCATCATCATCATGTCGTTTTGCTCGCACGGATTTCTTTAACTCTCTAACCATCCGTTTCTCTCATCACTTTCTTCTGGCAGGTCTTCCAGTCTACTTCCTGTGTCCATACAGAGCTGTTGTAGATTACATATAGCTGGTGTCTGTGTGAAGGGGTTCTTAAAAGAACGTCGCTTATGAGTTTCTTCTTGCTCCTCCAGCTTTGTCCCGCATATCTTGTTCGTATAATTTGGGTGGCGTTCAAGATGGGTGGTAGGAGGCCGTACAGCTGCTTTTTTGTGGGATATTGCTTCAAGGATGTGTTTAATATAGCTTGTATCCTCCTTGTGCAATTGCTGTCAATCTTTACCAGATTGTAAATGAAGGAAACTTAAAGAAGGGTGCCTTGAAAGCAAAATTAGCAGCTACTAGCCAAGAAGAAAAACTTCGGAAATGGAAAGAACATTTCAAAAATCTGATCTGAAACACTCCAGAAATCGCTGAAAAACGTGTCTAAAAACTTATTGATGGCCATTTCAAACAAGGTCAATTTTTGTTGAAAGAACATGACGTTCTATTGAAAATAAAAAAAGATAAAAAGAGGAAGGCCGTTTACCTTTATGAAATATGCCCATAAGTTTGGATGACAAGAGAATTTAGCGACATACGTCAATGGTTATGCAACGCAGTCAATATACAAAACTCAGTATTGGACAAAAAAATGCATCTTCCACATTCCCAAGAAAAGCCAACTTTGAAATTTCTAAGAAATAAAGAGGCATAACTTTTACAGTTATAGATACTTCTCGTTCGTATATGACCCGAAATCGAGAAAATTCTTTTGAAAAATTGGATCGGCCTTCAAAGAAATCCCTCCCCAACCAAACAAATTAAGACAATCTCTGATGTCATCGAAGGAGTACGAAGAGAGAGTTTCGAGATAAAGTACTATTCTTAGATTTCTCAAAAGGATTCGATTCTCTTCATAGAGAAAATAGAGAGCAAATACTACTTTCATATTGCCTTCCCTAGAAAATAATTATTGTCACAATAATACTTCACAAAAACACCAAAACAATGGTTCGCTCACCTGATGGTGACATACACTTCATCAACATTGTCACAAGAGTCTGACAAAGATATACATTTGCCTCAAATTTGTTCATTTGCCAAGAATAATCACTTCAAGAGTCAATAGTTCTAATAAAAGAAAATGGTATCATATTGAAAAAGGCAAGAAGCAACAGATATCCCACAGAAACAATAACAGAAGCAGACGATCAAGTTAACTTTTACTTTCTTGTCAATGTTCCAGCCCAAGCAGAATTCCTACTGTATAGCTTGCAGCAAGCAGTTGGAAGCATTAGCCTCAACATGAATGCGAATAAAACAGAGCTCATGTCTTTTAAACAAAAAGGAACCTTCTCCACTGTAACTGACAGGTCTCTAGGCTTAGTAAGCTAGTTCACTTACATCGGCAGCAACATTTCATCAACCGAAAATGATGTCTATATACGCCAAATGAAAATGTGGAATGATACTGACAGATTATCAATCATATTGAAAATTATCTATACAAGATATCAAAACAGCTTTTCTTCCTAGCTGTAACCGATTCTATAAAACTCTATGGATGCACCACATGGACAATAGAAAAATGCAGAAAGAAAAGAGCTGGATATAAGAATACTACGTACTGTCCTTAACAACTCTGGGAAGCAACTGCATCAAAAAACAGCAGCTTATCGGCCACTTGCATTCCATCTTAAAAACCACTTAATAAAACGATCAAGACATTAATGATAGTTCTGAAGGACCAAGAAAGATCATAAGTGACGTTTTCTCATGGACTTCAGCACATGGACGTCCCAGTGTTATCCAACCAGCAAATCTTTACTTACATCAGCTCTATATGGATTCAGGATGCAGCCAAATAGACTTCCAAGGAGCGATAGATGATAGGGACGTACGGCCAAAAAGGGAGAATCATAGAACCCGGTGATGTCAACGTGACATTATAATAATAATGATTGTGTTGATATGCTTTAAAGTTTACAAAACCTATCCGAAATGAATAAATCAATCAAATTCCGACATTGAATAACCTATAATTAGTTGGAATGCTGTCAAAGAAATAAACAAAGCTCTTTAATTGTTGAGTCAATTTTTTTCTATTAAATCACCCATAATCAGTTGATACGTCTTTAATCAAACCAACCGAAAACGAAGCAAAATATGAATGAAATTTTGTTACTAAATAACCCACAAAAGTTAGAATGCCGTTAAACAAAGACACCTAACCAAACCAAACCAAACCGAAGCAAAATATGTTACACTCAATCCTATGCACCCTTGCGAAGTGAATTAGATACTTTTTTCTGTTCAAAATAAAAGTTTGCAACTGTTAGGTATGAGTCTCAACATTAATAATTGATACTGAAATTGTCGTCATTATATATTTACCAACCCCTTTGCTCGTGCAGGATATTACACAAGGTCAATTTTTAAGCGGAGTTTAACGGGTTTGAATTCAGAGTTTTCATTCTCCTAGACTAGTTGAAGAAGGCTGAAGAAACAGTCTGTCCTACTATTTACCCATAACTGGAGGGAAAATAATTGGATTCATACCTTTCCAAAGGTTATTAGTGCTATGTGAAATGCCATGTTTCTTCAAGGATTTGAACTCGTGTCGTCATGTCCATTTCCTACGACGATGATTGTCGTCAATATAGATGATTTTCACTAAGAAGGTATCGGATATTTCCTCGCAGACTTAGTTCTCGGTGTCTGTCATTGTTAATACTTTCATAAAGAAATATGTTATTCATATTAATTCGAGCCAACGTCTCCCTGCTTACGTCCAATCTAATTAATAATCAATTATCAAACTGAATTAAAAACACAGAAATCTGGAGCCAAGATGTGTCCACTGAAAAATAAAAGTTTAAAATTCACTATGAGTAATTAGAACGGTAGTGGTTGAACTGTCAAAATGAACACATTGATGTTTTTCTCTATATCAACAACGATGCTTGCGCGTAATTTAGTGAAATGACGTCATCTATTGCTCGTCGCTCATTTTGTGTAAAATATATTTATGGGTGACAACTCTAACAGTGCATTGAGAAAGTGTGTGCTGGTCATATGGAATATTTATTGATATTATCTTTCCATGAATACTTTATTGGCACCATATCCATGCAAAATCTGCCTTGATAGAAAAATCTAAGATCGTCAATTGATGAAAGAAAAGAAAATGGTTTCATATTTTAAAAAATAAATAAATAAAACAAGAAGCAAACGATAATCAGCAGACGCTGTTACTGATTCAGACAACAAAGATGAATTAATGACGCTTGCAAATACACAGGTTCAAGTCGAATCACTGCTTCATAGCCTGGGGCAGCCAGCAAGAGGCATCAGTCATAAACTTAGAGAAAACATAGTTCATGGTTTTTAACACAGATGGTGCCATTTCCTTATATAGCTAGCTTCAAAAATTAGCTGACCAGTTCTAATACTTCGAGAGCAATCTCTCATCTACTGAAAGCGATGCCAACAAACGAATAGGTAAACTATGGACTTCTTATGACAGGTTAACGACCATATGACAATCATATCTCTCGGAAAAATAGGATTTTTTCCAAGCTGTTGCCATGTTATTACTATATAACAGTTGCACCAGTTTATAAAGAAATAATTGAAGAAAAAACTTCATGTGAACTTCACAAGGAATCTGGCTGCTGTTTTGAACAAATTTTGGTGGCAACACCACATAAAACAACAGGTGTATGGCCACCTACCGACCATCACACTAAGCATCCATGTAAAAGGAAATAGACATGCTGAGCACTGATGGTGAAAATTAGGACGAACTCAAAACCGAATTTTCTCCGGTGAGCCTCTTCTCATAGACACCCGAGTGTTAGCCAACGAGCAAAAACATACCTTCATCCGCTCTGTAAGAACACTGGATGCTGTCTTGAAAACTTCAAGTGTGATGACCTAACGGGGTGGAGAGCGAGTGAGAAATAAGAGAATCCATGATGTCAGCGTGTCTTTATGATGATGATGTTGAAGAACATACATACACACACACACACACACACACACACACACACACACACACACACACACATATATATATATATATATATATATATATATATATATATATATATATACGACAACTTACATCAAAGGTATAGCCAAATACACATTTCAAAATAGCTAAGCTGTGCTTACTTTATTAGACAGCGAGAAGTATGAGTGCTGCTCTGAGACTCGAACTCAATACTCTCTAGTATTTTGTTTTCAATACCAACATGATATTTATTAATTTAAAACAGCGTTTCTCTTGGGTGTTTGGAACAAGGCTAAAAGAAGTGCGTGCACATACATACCCACACACACACTCATATTTGCCTAGTCGGGTGGAGTTATAGAATACAGAGACTGCAACACTGCAGAGGAGGGTAAGCTCTCACCAATGAGTGCCCTGTATATGACACTAAACTATCTGATGGTGAGGTTTTCGAAATGCTGGAGCTTTGGGGAATGCAGAGTAACCTTTCATTACCATAGCTCCCTACACCACTCTGTCCCGGAGTGGCAGCACCTCATAGGTTTTATCTATGGGTCGAATAGAACTAAACTGTCGACTTATGCTTAACTGAATTGTTCGAAATAGAAACTGAATTGTTTGAAATTTAATTTGGCGTTTAACAACATGAAAAAGGTTAATATGCTGTAAACAAAACACCCAACCAACCAACACACGCATATATATATATATATATATATATATATATATATATATATGCAATTCGTTTCCTTTTTATGTCTCTTTCATATGAACTCTTATGATACTATTTACCAACCCCTCCCCTCGGGCAGGATATGACACAAAGTCAATTTTTAAGCGGAGTTTAACCGGTTTGAATTCAGAGTTTTCCATCTCCTAGAATAGTTGCCTAACCAAGGCTGAAGAACCTAGTCTGTCCTACTATTTACCCATAGCTGGAGGGAGAATAATTGGATTCATACCTGCCCCAAGGGTATTAGTGCTATGTGAAATGCAATCAGTGTCGTCCAGGATTTTGAACTCGTGTCGCCGTGTCCATTTCCTATGCCGATAACGACTACACCACGGGCACCTCCAAAAATATGAACTCTTATGATCAACCCATCTTGACACTTGGCGCGTAAACTCCTTTTCACCCTAAGGAGTGTTTTTTTATTACATTTGTTACCCAAAACATCATGAAGTGGCATTTTTTTCATTAAGCAAATACAAGTGAAGTATCCACCACACTAATGTCAAAGAATATTTAGGAAGTAGACTATTCAGAATTGTTTCATTATATCTTCCAACTGCTGGACTAATGAACAAATGTTGATGATACTTTGTTTGTTAACGTCGTTAACATCAGGGAGTTAATAAATATTTTTGAAGCAAGGACTAGTTTATATGTGACTTTCTCTCATGGACTCCTACAGGTATTTGTCGAGCGCCCCAAATTTCGCAGGAGTTTGGCACAAGGTCGTCTTATTGTGTATACCATGCGCAGAACCATTGCCCACACACGTTTAATGGTTCCAAAAATATCTTGAGCCCCATTGGTGCCTCAGCATTAACCGATAAACTAAGAGGGACGCAAAAGGAAGGTCGCAGTAGAGCTCTATGAAATTCTTGGAAAATATTTCATGGAATTTGAGCTAGAAACAGAGATTGATGAATGGAGAGCCAGTGAATTTTTAAAGAAAAAGATACGGAAAGAAAGTTAACATAATGAATCTTTACATAAAAAATGTGCTTTAGTACATTATAGTTATACTGCACAATACATGTTTGTTTGTTTTTTTGCTAAAAATGATGTTAGTTCGAATCAAAATACAAATGATATAAAATTCATGTACATATCCCATTATCACTTTTGTTCATCGCCAACATGTAGCTTTGTTCATAAAATAATATGGACACTAATAAAGATATATAGAGATTAAGGAAGATGGGAACGATACAGGAATGTTATGAGTTTTCTTGAATAAATCGTGGAAATAGCAACCCCAAAAAAGAGCAGCTGTTCAGCCGAATGCTTCCCATCTCGCAAACCATTCAAGTAGAACAAACAATGTAAACATGGCACTGCTGCGGAAGCAAGGACTAGTTAATATGTGACTTTCTCTCATGGACTCCTACAGGTATTTGTCGAGCGCCCCAATTTCGCAGGAGTTTGGCACAAGGTCGTCTTATTGTGTATACCATGCGCAGAACCATTGCCCACACACGCTTAATGGTTCCAAAAATATCTTGAGCCCCATTGGTGCCTCAGCATTAACCGAAAAACAAGCCCATCTAAGAGTTAGTACCTGGGGGGACGACCTTCAGAGGCTCCAGGAGCACCGGTCTTTGTGTGCATGACTTGAATGCCGTCTTCCCGGAATCCATGTCAGACGGCCTCGATCGACTGCCACAAGAACAAAGACGTGCCAGTGTTGGCAAAGTATGGAAGTATCGAAAATTTCTACTAATTGCCAACTTATAAGTGAACATTTCGCATTGAACTTTTTTACAGATGATACATGGACGCTGTTGGAATTATTTCCCCACCGAATAATTATAAGTTGTAGTAGGATTTCTAAATGAGAGTATGGTGCAAGACCTCCCTCAGAAATAGCTGTGTAAAAGCGTTTGCCCACTACAGATAACCTAATCATGATAAAGTCTTTTAAAACTGATAAATGTTTATAATGAAATATATTAAATGATGCCGATTTCAGGAAATCACTGTACATTGAAAATATTTCAAGTTGCTTTCCTTAGTTTAAATAACTGCTTTAATGAGCCTGAGTAAAGTAGAGCATAACTATTTCATCACCCCTCACAGGTATGATGTGTCATTTAGTGACTGAGCTCACACAATTCTTCAAGAATGCGTGGAGTCTTCTCATTTGTTCTGTTGACATTTTCTCGATGATGATGAAATCAGGGATCTGAGCTGGTCAATTATCTATATCGTAACAACTTCATCGGACGACCTTTCTGTGTCGCACGGGATCTGTGGCATAAAACTTCGTCAAACTGAATACTCTAACCTTCATTCAATTCTGTTATCAAATTATCCTTTAGCGACTGCATCTATTTCACACAATTCAAGTTACCAACTTTCTTGAACCATTACTTTTTACGAATACTAAAAGCATTAGACTCTTACCCATAAACTGTTTTTGTCGAGTAACTTTCGATCGTTTTGTTTTTCTGTAAGCCTTCTGACAAATTCTCGCTTATCAGAATGCAGCTTCATCCCAGTTTAATCGTTGAATATGACCTTATTCCAATCATCTACAACCCATAGTTCATATATATATTTCACCATCATCTTGCCTTTAAATGCTTTTTGGTTAATGTTCGTTTCTTAGCTGCAATTCGCTCTTTTTGCTCTTGTTCTCGAATGATACGCCAAGTGGTATTTACTGACATGAAACTTGACAAGTCGTATCCATCCATCAATTGTATTGCAGTCTTCTTTGGCTGAGCTTCCACTGACCGGGTCAGTTTCCGTATCGTACTGTGCAGCATATTTCAAAGGTGACAGCGTCTTTATCGATCCGATATACTTCCTTGAAAACTCGCGAGGATTTCTGAGATGCCAATCCTTAAAATTCTAAAGTCCCTGGCTATTGCACGCTAGTTAATATTTTGGCCTTCTGAACTATCTTCTTTTTTACTATTAATTTAAATATAAAAATCCATACAGTATATTTTTAATGGGTGCTGTTGATGAAAAAAAGCATAATTGCGGGAGAATAGTTATCTGTTGTAAAACATTGTATAGAGATTGGTTTAAGTAAAATGTTCAAAAATTTTCGTACGGCTATTTTGGCAGGTACTCTAATATGTCCTTTTTCATTCAGAAAAATGGAAGGATTTGGCATAAAAATGACTCAAAAAAAAAAAAACAACAATATTTAATCGGTAAAAAAACAGAATGAAAAACATCCAACTATAATTTAGCAATTCATAGATATTTACAATAGCTTAAAAGGGTCGAAGAATTTTGAATGGTACTGTATATACATACACCCAAGTATACAAATAGTTTAGTGCATTTATATATCGGGGGTGTCGTCGTAGTGTAGTGGTCAAAGCGATAGACTGCGGAATCGGAGTAAGCGAGTTCGTACGCCAGTTTCGCTATCACCTTCACTTTCGGGCAAATACCACTAGGGAAGCTATGAACCCCCTTATCTTACAGGCTATGGGTTAAATAGTACCACTACTGTTCTTTTATGAGAATGGCTTTGGCATTAGATAACTAACAAAGTTGATATGCCATTAAACAAAGAAACAAAACTATATATATATATATATATATATATATACATATGTTGGAAAAATAGATTTTTAGAGAATCTGCCTGTATGATAAATACATCTGGAAATTTGGAAAAATCAAACATTAACTCAAATTTAAATGTGTAATATTTCGTTCGGGTTAATTTCATCTTGAACTCCTTCAGACAGAGACTGTTTTCTGAGTTTTTCTTTTAAAAACCATGTGAGGAGAAATTTTAACGTGGAGGGGATACAGTTGTAGCAGGAAAGCTGGAAGGGATTTAAAGTCAAATCCTTATAGGTTTCATTAAAGATTTTTTGTTTTGAAAGTTTAGGGAGTGGCTGAGAAAAAATTAGGGAAGGTTTTGGGTGAAAGAGGTTGGGGTATAACTTGTTTCATGGAAAACATTGAATATAACATGATGTCGGAGAAAATGGTCTATATTGTGGTGTTTAGGTTGTAACTGGGGTGAGGAAGGGCTAAGAGTCAAAGTATTTAGAAAGGCAAAAGGAAATGATTCTCAAAAGTATGGGGGCACAGAGTGATTTTTTCCAATCCATTTTCTATTTTGACTTTGTTTTCGTTCAGTATAATGTTCTTCAAGTATGGTTAGATTCGGTAAAAACGTTGATTTATAAGGTTTGCTTTGGAAATTTTGCAGATTCTAGTAGTCTTCGAGATTTTTTGCAGTCGATGGGTTTGATTAGGGTGACTTGGGAAAAATTGAGTGTGTTTTTGAGCACTAAGATTTGGGAGAATAGGGCATTTCGATCGTCATTTGTTTTGATTGATCGTTAGAGTTCGTAAATTCTTTTTTCTAGATTGTGTTGGGTTTCGCCGATGTAATGTTTGTTGCGGTCTTTACATGGGATAGAGTATATACCTGCGTGAGAGGTGGTTTCATTGTTGGTCTATTTTGTGATGTTTATGAGGTTTTTAATGGTTTGTACGTCGACAAAATTAATTCACTTTTCGAAGATACGAATACCTATAAAATATCTAATCTAATCATAATCAACAAAAACATTATCACTTTCAACAACTTTCAAAAAACACCTAATGAACCAAAAACCCGGGACATCCCTCATCGAACACCACCCTACAATCCCAACATTTTATAGCCTACAAAAAATCCACAAACCAGGCGCCCCCTATGACCTATTATCTGAAGCATCGGTTGCGCCATCCACAAAATAGCTCTCCCCATATCTAAAATATTAACCTCCTACTTGGCACAATCAGCCCCTAATTCATCAAAAACTCCGGAGACTTACTTAATAGATTGAAGAACATAAACATACAACACAAAACTATAAACAGTTCATGCATAACGTATCTCTACACAAACCTTCCCATCAACAATGCTTCAACCTTCCAGCTACTCACTTAGGAAAAATTAAATTCGACTCACCACTACCCATAAACACCTGCAAACACATAATAAACATGACTTACTTCAAATTTAACGACAAATTCTACAAATAAATATATAGCCACTCCATGGGGAATCCGCTTAGTGGAGTATTAGCCCCGCTACTTCAAGAATTTTTTAAATCCGGCCTTCTTAAATATATACTACACCACATATTTCAGAAATATCGACGATGTACTTATTTCCTACTTCAAAACATCAAAATTGAAAAGATCGCAGAAAAAACTAAACAACTTTACCTAGGAAAAGAATCTAATGACACCATATCTTCCTGGATATCATAATTATTAAATCTCAAAACACTTTAACTTTCATAGTCTACCGAAAATCCACAAACAAAAACGATTACATGCATTTCTACTTCCACCACAACAAGAAAATCAAAAAGGCATTATGATAAGATTTTACCTAAGAGCGCTCAGAATATGTTGCCCACAGTACCCTAATGAAGAATTCGAATACATCGAACATTCACAGTAAAGCTTAATATACCCATTTTTTTTCATATTCAATATAAGAAAAAGATCTCTAAAGATACACTCATCAAATAATCCAAAGAAAACAGACCCCACTATCCCAATTACCCATAGATCAATCTCTTTACCCACTAACACGTAACATAGCCCTCTACAAAATAACCAAGTTAGGAATACCTATCATACAAACCACATCACAAACATTTAAAAACCTCACAAACCCGAGCGAAATACCACACATCTAAATTTGAGTTGAATGTTTGATTTATCCCAGAGAGAGAGAGAGAGAGGGGGGGCTGTAGACTTTGATTTTTAAGTCTCGACTGTGTGTGCCGTTTGTTTCATCTTCGAATCGAAATTCGATACCGAATAGAATATTATTTAATCTTGTGATGGTATCTTGTTGATTTCGTTGTTATATATATATATATATATATATATATATATATATATATATATATATATATATATATACAGAAATCGTGACTCTCCTGGTATGTACGCGTTGACTCAGAAACAAAATGTCACCGAGCATTAAAATCGGGCGTAAACTTGATTATGTTTATAATAAAGAAAAACTCCATTTATTTTTTGAATGTTACTGATTAAATCATATAGTTTGACCATCAAATATCAACTGATCTCTGAATGTCTTCTCATATTTTTATACATATGTGCAAAAAAGAAACGAAAAACAATTCATTTTTTTAAACACCTGTCATATTTAGATATGTTACACATTCCATAGACGTAATTTGAATTCAATGATTTTTTTCAAAAAACAGTTTTTCATTTTGTACGATTTCCTAAAAAAAAAATTGCTAATTTTTTTTGAGAAGAAATATCATGAATATATTTCTAATCAAGGGTAACCTTTTTAAGATAATAATTGATTGTAAAAAATGAGATATTGTAATACGATAGCATTGCTTATCGATGACTTAAAAACTGTTTTATACGAGAACTTTTCATCATTCTATGAACCAAATGTATTAACTCAAAAACATTTTTATAAAATAGACTATTTACAGAAAAAAGAAGACTTTTCCTTTGAATTAGCACGCGGAATTTTCCACTTAAGTATAAGCACATGTTCTAAATTCCTAAATTTTTTTTATTGTTACATTTTTTCGAGTAAAAAAGAAAATATGTTAAATGAATACATTTTTATCTCTGTAACCTAACAAGAAATTGAGAAAAAGATTTAAATGTTTCTCATGTCTAAAAATAAAAGTATTTAGAAAAAGAGGACGATGAAAATGATTCAAACTACTCACGAGTTTATTGTAATTTTTTTAAAATACTATGTTTAATGTAAACAAAGAAATTCCCACAAAAATAATATTGTAACATTTGAATTATTAGACTCTTTTCTAAAAAAGTAAAAGGGTAAATTTAAATTTGAATATCAACTTTTCTATTTTTCACAAATTATTGATAATTTTTTTATAACTTAGCAATAATACTATTCTTTATCATTAAAATGTTTTAAATCTTTCACCGTTTTAGGGTTATAGATTTTTTTATATAATTTTCAAATTTCCTATTTTTAAATTAAAAAAAAAGAGAAAATCTTTAAAAAACATTTTTCATTTGAATTAATAGGCCAAATCTTTCACCCACAAGTAAGGTCACGTTTTGGATTTTTAATTTACTCTTTTCTTTGTCTTCTCTATTTCGCTCGCTAGAGTTCCTAGAAATTGTCCGGAGCACTTTCCAACCCTTCATAGGCCATCATCATGGGTTGCTTGCTTGTGTAAGGTGTGTGTTATTTTTTAAATGGGTTTTGAAATTTTTTGAAAGTTTTTGTAACATAACAAAAATATGCGAATGCAGGTTAGGATAAAAACAAGGTATCTGATATATTTAAGAAACTGAAGGCCATTAAAAAAGGGAAAGCTATCAACGGAAATAGAATACTATCAAGAAATACAGGAAAAAATACTAAAAACATTTCAAAACATTTGAATCGCCATCTGTAGAGGAAAAAAAATTTACTGCACCGAAAACTTAAAATGGATTGAAATGCCCGTCGAACTACATTGAAAATACATTATCCAAACTACTTCATAGAAAATCTCATTAGAAAGGAATAGAAAAATTACCAAGCCAAAAGCGACAAGAATATAAAGAAAAGGACACACAGACACACCGACACACTCAAATAAACATAATATTACCAACGAACGTAATGGTCAGCAGTCTTGAAAAAACCTAACATTTTTAGTGCAGCATTTTATTCAATAAATAATCTGAATTTTGGCTAAAGAGATGGTAATAAGAACCACTGTTAAGTTGTTATTTTTTCTAGGACTGTCTTTTAGACACAGGCTCACTGTGACAAACCCGTGTTTATCCCATTTGTAAACTTTAGTTTACTTCTCAGTACACTTCACACAATCTTCCTGTTGTGGATCAGTAAAGGGTCCGGAAGAAAGACATGAACTCGGGTTTACGTGGAACAATGCATATCAACGGAAGTATTATACAACGGAGATAAAAAGGTGTTGAACGTTTGTCCGCTGCCAAAGTGTTAGTTGGCAATAACTTCACTACCGAGATGAAGATTCTACCGGTATTAATAGCAACGGGAAGAGTTCATTGCAGTCCGCTGGTTGGGTACCACAGCACTTCCGTAAATTCCTCTTGCTTTGCACTTCTCAACCATTCAAATCTTGATGAATGATCTTTATATCAAGTCAGGAGCACTCTGATTTGTTGCAATTTTGAATGGCTTCAGCACTAAATATTTTTCTGAGATGATAGGGTTTCTTTATGATTAACCAATTTCGAACAATGCTGAATTTAAATTAATGGACAAAGTTCTGAAAAAAAAATATTATTTTGATTAATAAAAAACAAATTTCATTTAATAGCCCAAGTAGTATCAAAAACCTACAGAAGAAAAAAAAGAAATACTATTAACACAAAAAAAGCGTTAGAAGTCGAAGCTTAGAAAGAATCCTTTAAACCATATTCCCTATTTTTTTAGCCCAGAGGTCACAAAACGTAACTCAGAAGGGCCTAAAAGTAATTTAAAATCCTGTTAAATTTAAAAGTTAAAAGACATAATTAATTCATGAAACACCACATGTTGTTTCTTATCACAAATGAGGTGGGAGAAGGAGCAAATTTTGATTTGTCTGTGGGTCTTAGAATAGATGGACACTATCCTCTTGAGAAGGACAAGATCCTCACTAAAAAGTGGGTTCCTAGATATGAAACTAAAATGAAGATAACGGTGAATCTTTAGTATCAGAGATCAAGGGAATAATGAATATCCCTTGATTGCAATTACTCACACTTTCACTCTGATCTGGAATGGTATTACTTGCTTAGGTCCTATTAATTGGTGAAATAGTTATATTTGAAAAGAATTCGTAAAAAAATCAAGAGCAAAAAATGTTCTGAACCAACATCAAATCAAAAAACTGTAAAAATGTACGTACAACGAACGTGATTCCTCAACATTTAAGCATGAAATAACCCTATATGGGTTGACATGCCATCAATCAATCTATCAATCAAGGAATACATAAAAAAGTGATGATCTGATAGCTGTGAATGTAACATTCTCTGGGTGTGCTTTATTTTGATGTGCAGCTGTTCCCATCGTGAGATACGAGAATCATTAAATAAGTTTCCAGACTTTTTTCGTAAGGGCACTTTTATTGATAGTACACACGTGAAACTCTAGCCCCCTTCGAAGTAATCTCCTCTGATATCAATACACTTGCTGTAAAATTCCAACAACTTCAGGAAGGCTCCATGGAAGTCCTCTTGTGTGAGCATGTAAATGACCTTCGTCACAGCCTCTTTCATATCCTCAATTGTCTCTTAACAACAGCCTCTGAGCTTAGGGAATAACCAAGTCACCGGGAGCAAGGTCTGGACTATAGGAAGGCTGAGGAACTGTTTTGATGCCCCTCTTGGCAAATAGTCTGTGACAAGGATGGAACTGTGGACTAATGTATTGTCCTGTTGAAAATGCCACTGATCCGATTTGAAGAGTGCTGGCCTCTTCCGACGGAATCTCTTCCTGAACTCCATTAAAACCTCAACATACTAACTCTAACCCTAACCCTTTGGCCAATAAACTCTGATGTATTGACTTCCTTCCTCCTCCCACACCTCTCATCATCCCTCACAGACTCGCTGCCTTCCTTGAATCTCTATATGCCACTCTAAAACTGATGCTCGGTTCTTGTAAGATGGACCAAAAGCAGTCTGAAGCATTCCATACATTTCTGTGGCATTTTTTCCAAATTATAAAAAAAAGTCTGGAAACTAAATTAATGCATCACGTAATACAAAAAATGCTCTCCACTTGCTGGGTATGAGTCTTTAGTTCGGGGGATCATTCAGGTAGAATCAGCTGAGACTGAAGAATACCCCGACTGCTGAGGGTTAGGAGTCCCTCAGTGAGTGTCCTGTATATGACACTATACAATCTGGTGGTGAGGCTCCAGTAATGTTGGAGCTTTCGGAAATGCGGAGTATTCCTTCATTTCCATCGCTCCCTGTGTGACATAAAATATTTCAACCGGTGCTTAAACAAAGGTATTTAACAATGTTATTTATCTAAAATTTAAACATTTGAACAAACAAAATCTGAGTTAATGTATGTGAGCTGTTTGTTTAACTTAACAGGAATTTTTAACCAAAATATTGCGTAGTTTGCGCTTGTCACTGACAGTTTAAGCATTCCAAACAAAAGATAAACATTTGACAAAGCGAAATAACACGTACATACGCTCTAGCCTTAAGTGTCAAATCCTAAACAAAAAATTGCTTTTTGGAATTTATAACTAAAAGGAATGTTTATTTCAGAAATGTCGATAAGCAGAAAAAAAAACAAAGTTCTTTTTTTTCCGATAGAACACACTATAGGTGTTTTAGGATTCTTACAAGTGGACCAATCAGATATGATTATTCTGGGGAGAGTACCCCCCAATAAACTGTTCAACGTGAGAGTGGAAGATGGTGAGAGATCCAGACCAAGGCGAGACGAAAGAATTCTCTCCAAATACCTAATCAGGAAAACCGACAAAAAAAAAAAGACTGCAACATCACCATTGACTAATACACAGAGTAGCACTTTGTGAAATATTCATTGTCTCCTTTCCACAAAACAAAGGTGTAATTCTATGTATATATTATTATTGCACACTTGTGTTTCAATAATAATTTTTCTTTTTTTACGGAAAGTTTTTCTTGTCTTTGTAAGTTATCAACACACGACAACTTCTTCCAATTAGCAGGCAACGTTTTTGTTGCCTGCGAATTGGAAGAAGTTGGGCTACAACGTTGGGCTACAACGTTGGGCTACAACGAAGATGTATCAATTCCCAGTTTCGGAGAACACTAGAGATACACAGCATGAGTACGAAACTAGCTGGAATTATAAGTGGTTGTCACAGAACTAGACTAAGTCAAACTCATCAAACCCCATGAGCAGCATAGGACCACTCCAGTTTCACACTGGCCTGGAGTGGTAGCACCTGAGATGTTCCAATCTCTGGGTCGAAAGAACTTTGGCATTTAAACTCAGACAAATGGTAAATACAATTGTTTGAAATAGAACAATTTAATCATTTACTGTTTGTAAATGCATGACTGATGTTTAATTGAATTGTCAAGGATACATAAGAATACTTGGAACCATTTAACTGTGTGGAAATGAATAGGAGATGTTGAATAGAATAATTAGTGCTGCATAACAATACTTGAAACTAATTATGTGAAGAAATGGGTCCAGACTAGTTTTAAAATGGTGTCCACAAAATGAGTTTACACATCATATATATTTTATAAATGTATAAAAAAGGATTTGGCATTAAATACCTTACAAAGATTGATATGCCATAAACCCCACCAATCCAAACCAGGTTGAAGAACATGATTCTTTATGAAATGAAGTGCTTGGTAAGAAAGACACTTGGGTTTCAAAACTTCTGAACATTGAAGAGCAATGCATACCATATTCATTTGTAATGGTACTTCTTCAAAGTCAATATCAAAAAGAGAAAAAAAAAAATTCGAATGTTTGGTGAAGGGCTCAATGGATAGATAATGAAGGCTACATTTGGACCGTAAGAAGCAGGTTGATATTTCGCTCTAAAGTGCCAAAAAGGTATACTAGCAAAACAAACAGAAGATTAAAGAGAGAAAATCGATCATAAAACTTATTAAAAAACACAGTTAACTCTATAGCATGACCTACGGAACATATAAAAACAAAATTTGGAATTGATTATCCAAATAAAGCTTTAAGCACAAGAAAAAAAGTATAATTTCCTTTCTGCTCAGGAAAAATTCTGTAAAGTTGGTGATATTTTTTTAGATTTTCGCTTTTTATCTTAGTAATTTTTAAAAGTTGATAATTATTTTGACTAATGAGCAATAAACACTGTTGAATGTATGAAGAAAATGTTAAATGATAAAAAATAATGTATATATATATATATATAGATATTAAACAATAAAATCGTTGGCAATGGACTCAGTGGTTTCAAATTTCTATAAATCATTTTCCTTTACAATGAACAATTGGTGTCGGCTTGTCCTGATGCAGACAAGATATGATTCCACAGATTACCAAAATGGTAAGATTATTAAGAGTAGATTAACTGAATTCAGAGAAAGATTCGAAAGATACTTGCATATATATATATATATATATATATATATATATATATATATATATATATATATATATATATATATATCAGGGGTGGAGACGGGACTAGTGCTACACGTGCCCGGCACGACCAATAACTCGATCAATGTTATTCAAAATGGATTAAAAATCATCCATTAATTTCAAGCAAACATACTTAGTCTGATCTCAATTAAATTACGTATCTATTCATGTTTCGATAACTAAGTAGTCAAAAGTTCATAACTATATCTGGGAATAATACAACGATGCTGTTTTGAACGGATGGTCTTTGTCCGGCCACCGTCAGATTCATTGAACATTCCATAAAATCGGCTATAATGTTGAACGCGCTATCCGTGCCAGGCACTAGACCCTAATAATAACAGTAATGTTAGAGAAATATGCTTTTGGCTGCAAGAGCAACCCTAACTCCGTGCTCAAAAATTTTAGCACGTTGTACCTGCTGATAGATTTCTTGGGAAGAGGGAGAGAGAGAAAGAGAGAGAGAGAGAGGGGTAGCAGATTAGAGCCGTCTCCGATGTCATCATCATCGCTATGGTAAATGTTGGTTAAACGGCGTGTTTTAATTCGTTTTTTCACTAACAGATGTCTATTTCTTTAATGAATGTTGCATATATTACATTCTGTAACTAAAATTTGTTTATTTGAATACATTTTCAACAAATAATCTTTATTTTTAGAGAAATTGAAACTACTAGCTCTGTCTGTGTATATTGTTATCAGTTTCTTTATTCTAATAAACATATTTTTCTCGTCATAGTAATGAACATCTCTTTTATTCTATACTTTTGAAAGGAAAAAATTTATCTTATCTACTGTATTAACAAGACTACAAATTATATAGTACCTTCATTGTTTACAAAAAAAAAACACCATGCAAAGTACGTTTGTCAATCTGTGCTATACAATGGAGAATCACGCAGTAGCAACTATGATGACTTACTTTGGGTCCACGGACCACGGGTTGGGAACTGAAGTTCACAGAGGGCGGGGGGTGGGGTCACGAGTAGCAAAAATAGGCTAGAGTCGCCACTGATATATATATATATATATATATATATATATATATATATATATATATATATATATATATTGTATACATTAAAAAATTACGTAAACTCAGAGTTGGATAAAATTGCTAAGGAATTCTTTCAAGTTTCCAAATAGGTGTCTTGATTTCAGTTTGGAATTTACCAAAACTGTCTCGAGCGATTTCGGACCTTTCATAGGCCACCATCAGGGTTTGCTTGCATGTACAAAGAGTTTTCTTTTAAAGAATTTTTAGAAGGTATTTTTTGAATACTTTTTTTTATAACATTACAAAATCACGTAAACGCAGAGTTGAATAAAATAAAGATGCTGATGAATTTCTCACGTACCCTGTGTCTTGGTTTCAGGTTTGAATTGGTGGAAAATTTACCAAAATGCATCTAACTCTGCGATTATGTAATTTTGTAATTTTGTATAAAACATAAAAACTCTTTAAAAAACACTTTATATATATATATATATATATATATATATATATATATATATATATATATATATATATGTCAAACACTTAGGTCTACGTTAAATTCAGGCCATTTTTCTGTACTAAATTCCATGTTATGGTGAAAATGCGTGAAATCAATAAATTCTGTTTAAGGATTATTCAAAATAATAAAGTAAGTTGAAAAGACTTTTAGAATATAATAGAATAAAGAAAAAGTAAATATACATTACAATAACATATCTATTTTTAAAAAATCGTGAGTAAATGTAGATCATTACGTCCGGCTTTTATTAAAAAACAGATTTAAGCAACAATTTCTAAACCACATCGAGTTGCCGTATTGATCTTTTGATATTCGGCAGGAATTGGTTGATAAATATTCCATAATAAGTCATTTCCCAAGTACTTTCTGCCAAACTTTGGGCCATCATTAAGGGAGGGTGTATTACAAAAGTGATATAACTTTTGTATGTACATTACTACTTTGTAAGAAAAGTGTCTGAACTGTTGTATTGTGTGGCGTTAACTTTTCAAATTTGTTTCTATAAATAGCGTCGGTAGCTAATTCATTTAAATACCATAGCACTGGTTTCAAAATTAATTGTGTTAAGTTTGGGTTCTATGTTTCCAATGTGTAGTGACTCGAGAATCTGTAGTTTTTGCTCGTCATTTTGATGTTCTAATATTGATGTTTTCCGTAATAATTTTCTGTAATTTTGTTGTTGGGCATCAATGTTTTTTAGATGCTGTGCTATGGACTTGAATCAGAAAGGTGCATTTTAAGTCTTCTCGATTAGGTATTTGAGGTAAACCAACATGAATATTATTTTTCGAGATACAATCCCCTAAAGGACATTTAAATTGATATATTACGTTGTTTTTTGCAAAACTCCTATCGAGGGAGAGGAACTATTTTTAATGACTAAGTTGGAGGTTTTAAATTTATTAAAATATATGATAAGTTTTATTTTTTTATTAGGATATGGGGAGTATGTTTCGATGAATCAATGTTTTTAAGATGGTGATGAAATGGAACTTGAATAGTGCACTGCTTGGTATTATTTACGTTCAGACAAATCGCGTATATATGGGGTCTGTCCGGGACCCGATCTTCAGTAATTTCTACATCCAGTTTCGAAAATAGAATGTTTAATAGCATTAAAAAACCTCCAAAATATCTATTTCCGAGAACTCCATGGTGACACTTGTTCAAATCCTAGTTGATGCGTTTTGCAGTTTAAAAAGGAGGAAATACACTTTGAAAAGATGTATGTCCCTCTCTCTTCTCTCCGCCTGCTGTTAAATAGTAAGAGACAGGGATCTTTAACTTTGGTTTAACATTTGGTCAAGGAAAAAAAAAACTCTGAATTCAAACCTATTAAAACCTGCTGGATTTTGCTGGTGTGGAGAGGTGGTCAAATATATATATATATATATATAATATATATATATATATATATATATATATATATATAAGTCAATTTGGCGACCGTAGTCGAGGACGAACCAAAGGTTCCTTTTATAATAGCTACACAATGCCTCCCTTTTTCAATAGAGCTCTCCCTAACACATCGGTATGGGGAGGGCTTCTTTCCATGGATTGCACCATTTTACCATTGATACCAACCTTATAATGCTAATTGCTAAGCAAGGAGATATCAAGTACAATTTTTGAGTCTTCGGTATGACTTAACCTGGGATTGAACACCGGTCTCTCAGACCATTGTCGATCACTCTATTCACTTGGCCAATAGCAATAACTTCTCTACCGAAGGAGGCCAGCTTCTCAATCTCCTAGCATGCAAGGGGTTCCTTTGAACAATTTAATAGTTACAAGTAAAAGTAAAATAGAACTATTTGGTATTAACATTAAGCTTGAATACTTTCAAATACCTTGACCGAGAATTGACACTCGAAATACCTGTAGTGTGCTGAAGAAGGACCTCTGTCTTGAGATCTCGCACAACTAACAAGATTACCTTTGGAGAAACAATCCCTACAGCAAATGTTCAGGTTGAACAGTGTTCACGACCGAAACTTTGTCCTGTTTCTGAACCGTTTTTTTTCTTTTAAATGAAGAGTATTATTCTCCGCATTTTTGTAATGAAGAGCATTATTCTCCGCATTTCAAATGCTTAACAACTATTTAGGTCATTTTTTTTGAAAACGTATCGATTTTCAGCTATCTGCTCCCTGTCAACAAGATCTACTCTAAGCGTTATTTGCCCAGTCGGCTGGGGCTGTAGAATACACTGACTACACCTCTGCAGAGGGGTAAGACCCCCCCCCCAAAAAAACGAGTGTCCTGGATATATGACACTAAACAATCTGATGGTGAGGTTCCAGCAGTGCTGGAGCTTTGGGGAATGCGGAGTACCCCTTCATTGCCATTGCTCTCAGGTCTACTCTGGCCCGGAGTGGTAGAACCTGATAGGGCCCTCTCTATGGGTTAAATAGAACCAACAGCATACTTATGCTAAAATAAATTGTTTGAATAAACTGAATAGCTTAAAATAGATATGTTTTTCACAATTAAACCGTGCTTACATTTAAACTGCGTGATTATGCTTAACTGAATTATTTCAAATAGAACTGTTTTTTGACATTAAAACTGTATTTACATTTAACTGAATTGTTACATATAACTGCTTGAATAGTTTGCAATAGAAATGTTTTTGACAAACTGTGTACTAATGCTTAACTGAATTGTTTTAAACAGAACAGATTACTCACATAAAAATGGATTTGGCGTTAAATAACCTACAAAGGTTGATATGCCATAAAACCCAACAAACCAAACCAATCTAAGCGTTATTATGTTGTTTTTGACATCTTTAACACATACACATACAAAACTATCTCTCTCTATCTATCTATCTATCTATCTATCTATCTATCTCTCTCACACACGCACGCACACACTCATACCAATGCTCAAATGACCACACTTAAACAGTTATGAGCATGCCTAATCTTTTGACTATTGAGGACTGATTAATAGCTGTTACAGGTTATGATTTGAGACATGCTAAGACACAAATAAAAATTCAATAAATTCAAAGAGGACATTATGAGTATATCCGCGGAGTTAGCTTTCTGCAACAATGAATGCTGAAAGATTTAGAGACGTAAATTGTCCATTCCTTTTATTTCATGACAAGATCCTTTAGAAAATGTGTAGTATAAGGCACCGCTGGACAAACAACGAAGGACTCGTAGGTACATATAAATATAATTTATATTTTTATTCTTCAACGGCAACGATTGTGTGCAGTAGGAGTACAGTCAGAAAGAGTTCGCACGTATCTTTCTTCTGTGGCAGGGACCCTTTTTGTGAAGTAGTGCGATGGCGGAAGAACACACACGGGGAGTTGACAAGTCTGCTTGAGTGAACAGCGGTTTTCTGCCTTTAGTAAAAATTAACAGACCTTATATTGTCTTTTCTAGTCCCATGCGGAAATATGATTATGCTCTTCGCCTCACGTATTTTTCTGTTTGTGGCTGGTTATCAGCACTTACATACTTCCGTTATTTTACGGTAATTTGTTGATCTTATCTGCGAACGGAAATATCTGTCATTCAATTCGCAGGCAATAAATTACTTTGTTAATGTTATCTTGCGATCGCATTGAGTCTGCTAAGTTCATCATCGTCAGCTAAGCTAGTATATTTAAAATTCATTTTGGGAAAAAATATTTGGTGAATTTGGTACTATTTTCTTTGTTTTGTTTTTTGTTTTAATCCTTATGTTTGGATCGCACCGGACAAGGAATGGAGATTCATTTTTTTCTCAAAAATTAACTCGATTCATTTAGGCAACATTAATAATATTACAAGTAAAAGTATAACATTTTCTCAGGAAATTCATTCATTTCAAAAATTCAATGGGATATTATCTAACTTCCTTTACAAAATAATTCCTATATAAATCCACTTCCTTAAATATTTCTGCCTCGCAAGCGGAGTTTACAATACGCCGACTGTATCCATTGCAGAGGACAACACGAAATGTGGTATCGGAGGTATTAAACTTAACTGGAACTGCTGGTCAGATTTATAATTATTATTTTTATTATTATTCTCTTTTGAGAGTTTTTTACAGCAGCGTTACCTGATAGTTTCTCACTGGAGTTTGAGTGACATCAATTCCCCTCAAATCATCAGGACTCTTCTCAGTATTCTGGTCGATCTTTATACTGCAGTATTTTCGATGATCTCCACTTGTCTTCATATTTACGAGACCTCCAGTGTTTGTACCAATCCATTTGTGACTTAGTCGAGCGCACCATTTACAATTAGTAACACCGTTACTTTCATGTTCAATAGTTTTTTTTTCTTTTTTCGTTCTCTAGCAAGATCTAGGTATTATCTCTCTTTTCACTTTCTTTCAGTTTTACCCTGTGGCCAGCTTTAACAGGGAAGTCCACACCTTGGAAGATTCTTTTTTTTTTTTTAACCTATCACAATATCTGGTCGTCTGGCCGAGATTAGGTGATCCGTTTGTGTCTCAAAATCCCAGAAAACATTTGTGCGTCTCACTTTTCAGAACGGATTCTGGGCTGTGCATATATCATTTTTTCGTATGGTCAAATTTAAACTTCTTTCACAATTCCCTGTGGATAGCCTTCCCCACCCGGTTTTGACTATACTTTTACTCTCTTTGATCCAAATTACTGCAATTGCTTATTATGTGATAGATTATTTTATCTCCATTCCCACATAATCTACATCTGCTATTTTGTTGCGTCTTATCTTTTTTTGCTTTATGATAATTTGCCCTCATAGCTTTGTTTTTTGTTGCTATCGGAAGAGATACATTTTCTATTTAATGTTTCCCTTTCAGAGCCATATTAAAGTCTTCGCGTGTGGGATTTCGCTTGCTCGTCGCTTGATAATATTCATACACCTGCTTTTATTCTCATTTTTGTTTTCTGGTTTGTTTTGTTTTCTTGATGCTTGTGTTCTCTTTATAGTTTCTGGTGGTTGTAATCGCCCATCCTCTCGATATTTTTCTTTGAATCTTTGTATAAATGCATCAATGCTACTTTCCATGCTGGCTCTGATTTTTGACACAATCAGTCTGTCTACGTAATCACTTGGATGTAAGGCCTAATGCATCGTCATGAGTTTTCTTCTTTTCTATTTAATTTTTTTAAGCGATTATTAACTTTTTTTTTACTCATTAGGCGGTTTTTTCACACTAGCGTTAACAGATACTTTCTCACCGGAGTGTCAATAACGGTAAGTCTCCTCAAGTATCCAGTAATCTTCTTAGTATTCAGCCTGATCTCAATAATCCTGTAATTTAGATGATCTTTACTCGTCCTCTTATTTACAAGTCCTCCAGTCCAAATACCAATCCTTCACTGACGGTACCAAACACGCAAGTTACCATTAGTATTGAGGTAACTTTCACTTTCCATATTTTTTTTCAGTTTTTTTAGTTTAGTTTGGTAAACTGTCCAAGATTAGCTGTTCCATTTTGTGTTTCTCATTTTCTAAGACAGATTTTGGGTTGTGCATTTACCATTAGTTTTTATTGTCATTTTTAAACATCTTACACAACTACCAGTGGATTGTCTTCCCCACTGAATCGTTTCTAGTCTTATACTCTCTTTGCATTAAGTTACGGTATTCGCTTATCATGAGATTGATCATGTCGTCTTTGTCACCACATAATGTACATCTGCTATTTTGTTACATATTGTCTGTTCTTGGTTTGACATCGTTCTTATGGCGTTGTTCTAGGCTGCGTTCTGAAGAGATTTAGTTTATCTACTCTTTTGAGAGTTAATCACACCAACGTTAGCTGATTATTTCTCACAGGAATTTGATTGACATAAACTCTTTTCAAGCCTCTAAGACTCTTCTAAGTATTCTGGCAGATCTTAATCATGCTGTAGTCTGTATGGACTCAATTTGTGTGACAGCAAGTATCCTCAAGTCTCAAGAATTCTTCTTAGTATTTCGGCCGATCTCAACAATTTTGTAGTTTGGATGGTCTCCACTCCCCATCTTATTTACTGCAGTCCTTCAGTTCCCATGCCAATTCTTTGGGGATTGTACCAAGCACGCTAATTACAATTGGTATCGCAGTTACCTTCATGTTCCATAGTTTTTGAATTTTCTTACTATGTCCAGGTATTTATCTCATTTTTTGCCTTCATTCAGTTTTACTATGTGGTTAGCTGAAAGGCCGAATTTCACTATTCGGCAGGTTCTCTCTCTTTTTTTTTTGTTGTTGTTATTGTTGTTGGCTATCACTAGGTTTGGTCGTCTGGCCGTGGTTAAATTATCCGTTTGTATCTGAAAATTATAGAGAACTTTGTACATCTCATTTTCCCGGCTGGATTCTTGGTTTTGCAAATACCATTTGTTCGTATGGAAAACTTTAAACTCTTGTACATTTCCCGGTGGATCACCTTGCCCACCCACTCATGTCTAGTCTTTGCGCTAATTTACTGAAAAGGGCTTATTATGTGATTGATCATTTCGCTATCTCACTACATAGTCTACATGTGTTATTTTGTTATGTATTGTCTATTCTTGCTTTGACAATTCTTATGGCGTTGCTTTGTGCTGCTATCAGCAGAGATTCTGTTTCTCTCAGAAGTGTTGCCTTTCGTAGCAATGTCCCAGTCTTCTGCTGTGAGATATAGATTGTTTATCGCTGAAATTGTCCGTACAGTTGTTTTTCGTCCCATTTTTTTTCTGGTTATTTTTGTTTTGTTGATAATTGTGTTGTCTGTGTTTTTCTGGTGTTTATACTCACTCCTCTGATGCGATTTTTTATAGTATCCTAGTCGTTCTATAGATATATCGATGCTATCTTGAATGCATATATGTTCTCTTCTTTCTTCTTTCCTTGGCACATGCAGACTCTCTACGACGTCTATGGGATGTGAGGCTTTTTGCATGTTCATGGTGTTTTCTTGTTCTCTGATCCATTTATTGAATTTCTACCCTGATGCACTTTAAGAATGGTCCCGACAATTTTACGAGGGTTACAAGCCTGGTATTTATCCTTTTAATGAGATTTCTGTTATGTAGGTTGGTTTCATGTAGTTTTCTTGTTCTCCTGATTTATTCCTTTTTCATTTTTTTTTAAATTTTATCTCCGCATGTTTAATTGTGTCCGCTTCCAATATTCTCAAGTATGTGTAGGCTTCTTTTTCTCCGAGCATTCTGCTTTTATATTTATTTGGTAGTTGGTTCCTTCATTCTTATGTCCTATCCGATGATTTTCCTTATTTGTATTACACATTCGATCCCTCTGTATTGTCTGTATATCCTCGCTGCTTGTATTAGGGTTTCCAATCTTTTTTTTCATTTTCGCAAATTGTTTGATGTCATCTATGTACATTCGGTGGTTGATTTTTTTTTCTTTAGATTTATGAAATATGTACCCGTCCGTGCATTTTCTAAATAAGAGATTAAGTGCTTGTTAGTTGTCAAAATTTCTGAGACGAAGTTTGTTGATTTTTATCATTAAGGGTTTTCGGACTATCGCTCTCCCCTACACATCGGTGCAGTATCTATTGAAAAGGGAGCCTTCGGGTCACCCTCAACAAAGGTCACTGACTTTACTTTGTTTACTTACCCTTGCTCCTGCTTAGTTTAGTTCGTTTAATTTCGTGATTTTTTCCGCTAAGAGGCATGTGAATACATTGTACATCTTTTCAGTCTCTGTTTTGACTTTTTTCTCGTCTTGGTTTCTTAGCGATAGTAATCAAGTCATCTTCGTAAACATAATTATCTTTAAATTTTCTATTATCATTTCTTCTTCTTGTGTTCTGTTTGGTTTTGGTGAATATTGTTTCGATTGTTCTTACTTTGCGATTCATTTCGGAAAGAGCGATCTGATTTTTAAGTATGTGGTGTGTTGATTAATGTATTAGGGTCTTGTTGCCTCGATTCCATGTTTATTTTTTAGTGTATTTCTATTCATTCAAAGTCAGAAATCAAAACTTTCTTTACGATCACCCAGTCTTGGTCACCGAGTTTTTGGCTTATTGTATGATATCTAACACATTCTTCCAAGATTTACATCTTTCTTTTCCAATACCTCTTTTTGTTTGGTCGTTTCTAAATTAGCAGTGAAGTGCAGGTTTGTTATTTTTCTTGTTTATTTTCTATGTTGGTATTTCTGGTTTGTGTAGTTACTTATGTCGTCCTTTGTGAACCTTAAAAAAGAACAGCCAACATTTGCAAGATGTCGACGTATTCCCCTGTTGGCTATCAAGGAAGCACCTGTCGGTCATGTTACTCAGAATTGTTGTCAGTATCCCAGATTTCATTATGTTTCGATTTGACATTTTTAGCATCGGAAGTATATTGTTGTAAAATCAGACCCAGAGGTTATTTAAAATCTGCGAACCAGTCACAGACGTGACAAAATACACTTTAAGTAAAAGAACTCATATGTGGGTTACAACAAAAAAATAATAATTTGGTTGTTTTTTTCTCCTGATCAGTAGAAACCACACTTATCGATGGGTATCAGTAGTTGCCTGACTGGCTGTTAGTCTCTAAATTTCTTCTGCCCAGCATTTGGTAAGTTTTACAGTTGACCGACGTTGGAGTTGTCCGCTTTGCTTCACATCCACAATGCTGTTTCCCATGTCTTCTTGTAGAATATATGCATTTATTCTTTTTCTTTTATGTATTTTCTTTACCCCCATCCCTCTTTTTGATTTGTTAAGTTTTAACCTTGTTAATGTCCAGCTAATTTTTCCCATGAGTAATTAGTTGTTGCGAGTTATAATATTTAGTTCTTCAATATCATTAAAATGATAATTGGTTTTAACAGGAATATTTTAAACTTCAAATTATTGTACCTGCATTTATACAGTCAGACAGGCCAAACTTTGACGAGGAAAAAAGCAAGTTACAAAATTCAAATTCGAATTTTCTTCCAAATAGTTAAGAGATGAGAAACTTGAAAATGTATTCATACATTTTTCTAGAATTCTTCGGGAGGGTACCCGTTGTATATCATTTTTTTTTCTTTTGTTTCTTCTTATCAATTGCTCTTTGAAATTCCGTTTGAATTTGGAGCTGCATAATTCTTATTTACATTTATTTTGTGTTTTGGTCACACGGCAACCTTTCTTTTTATTCTTTCTTTCCTTTTCACTCTTTTCCATCAACATTTTCATATTAACTGTATATATACATAACCTCCGCCAGCTTCCCTCAATATCAGTTGACTTAAAATAGCTTTAAGCTTCTTTTTTTTGTTTTTGTTTTTTGTTAGCTTTTTTTTTTTAGAACAGCAAAAATTACAAACAATAAACAAAGCATGTCATTTGAAACCATATAATTACTTGCAAATTATTTGTTTTGATTTGGTTTAATTTCTTCGTTTCATGACATATAATCTTATTTGGGTTACTGAATACCCAAAATATCCTCCAGAAGGATGTTTGTGGTTGTATTTTATACGACTCTTGGGAGATAAGGAAGTTCCCTTCATTTCTATGGTTATTTATCCGAAGGGGAATGTAATAGCGCGGATGGAGTTCAAACTCGCTAAGATGTTGCTATCCAACATGTTCTCCCCATAATTTCATTTCTTCTTTAATAAGCTTTAATTGAATTCAGTTCGATTCCATTTATTCGAGTAACTTGAAAGGATGTCATTGGCAAACGATCTTGAGTTTTCAGGTTGGTGACACAAGTCCTGCCCCTATCTCGAACTCAGACACGCAGAAATACCGATACATGCGTAAATATTCATGCAATCCTGGGAACTTGATTTGTCTATTCATTAATATCAATATAATTACCTACTAAACAACCTATATTAATCAGCTATGGGTAAATAGTAGGACAGACTATGTCCTTCAGCCTTGGTGAGACAACTAGTCTAGGAGAAGGAAAACCCTGAATTCAAACCTGTTAAACTCCGATTAAAAATTGACCTTGTGTCATATCCTTCCCGAGCGGAGGGGTTGGTAAATATGATATCAATCCACTGGATTTGGCCTGCGTTACGTTAAGAGACGAGAAGGGATCGGTAGGCATATGCCAAAAATGCAAATAATAAGAATTGCCGTGAGATGTATAAATTATCCAGTGATGTATAATTGTTAAAATATCAATGATATCATTATGAGTATGAGCGAGTAAAAAGGCAAAGGGTTATTTTGCCGAATACAAACGAAGTAAATAAGTGTAGAGAGGTGTCTTTTGAAGAGATCTGTGTTAATAGCTGTAAAAGTAAAGTTAGCGACCATAGTCGAGGGTGACCCGAAGGCTCCCTTTTCGATAGCTACTACACCAAGGTGTAGGGGAGGGCGCTACTTAATAGCTGTAAACTCCCGTAAATATCCGTATCCTTGAAGTACATCATAATAAGAGCAATTCCGATTTCGCTTAAGTAGCCTATATTTCCCTGCATGAATACATGCAGAATGATACGTGTCCTTGTATACATGGATGATTATTTATGTAATGGAATATTTCATGGTTTAACAGTTATCGTCGTGGAAAATGGACACAGTGACCCGAGTTCAAATCATGTTTACATTTCACATGGCGCAAAGACCCTCGGGAAAAGTATGATTCTGATAATTCTCCCTTCAGCTATCGGTAAATACAAGGGATAACTGGGCTCTTTAACTTTGATATGGCAACCGGTCAAATAAAAGAAAAAATCGGATTTCAAAACAGTTGTAGATGTTGGGAATGATTGATTTTTGCCAGGCTATTCCTGTCCAAGACACGACACATGAATTAAACCCCAACGACCAAACTAGATTACGAGACTACTTACAATATGGATTCATGAATAGTTTAAATTATTCTGAGGAATAATCTATACCTTTCAGACCACAGCACAGTTTAAAAAAATAATTCTTAGAAGACTCCTCAAGATCTGACAAAACTTGCTGTCCATAATACTTCAATGAAAAACCACCAGATAAAAACGGTGGTAAAAAACTAGCAAGAACGGATCACAAATTTCAGCCCGATGATCAAACCTTATAATAATGAAGAAAAATAGAACTTGGAAAATTATGGACTTTGCTGTCCCGGTTGACCACAGAGTAAACATTAAAATAAAGGGGGAAAAAGTTAAATACCTCGACCTTGTTAGGAAAATGGGGTGTCCTCGTGGTGTAATGGTTAAAGCGATGCACTGCGGAATCGTAGTACGCGAGTTCGTACTCCAGTCGCGCTATTACGTTCACTTTCGGGCAAATACCCTTGGGAAAGGTATGAACCCCCTTATTCTCCCTCCAGCTATGGGTAAATAGTAGGACGGACTAGGTTCTTCAGCCTTGGTGAGGCAACTAGTCTAGGAGAAGGAAAACTCTGAATTCAAACCTCTTAAACTCCGCTTAAAAATTGACCTTGTGTCATATCCTGCCCGAGCGGAGGGGTTGGTAAATAGTACCTTGTTAGGAAAATGAAAGAAAATGGGGAAATTGAAAGTGACGTTTACGCCAATTGTAACTGGAGCTTTTGGTACAGTGACCAAAGAAAGTAATAAAGTGACTGAAGGACCTGGAAATAAGCGGACCAGTGGAGACCATCCAAACTACAGCATTATTGAGATCGTCCAGAATATCCAGAAGAGTCCAGGGGACTTGAGGAGACTTGTTGACACTCAAACTCCAGGGAAAGACCGTTAGCTAACACTGATGTGAAAAATTGTCAAGAATTAAAATGGACCAGAAAAAAAAGAAAACTAATGACAATTCATAAGGCATTGCATCCCAGAGATGACGTAGGCAGACTGTATGTGTCAAGAAAAGAGGAAGGAAGAGGATTTCTCAGCGTTGAGGCGTTACAGCGTTGAGGCATTACAACGACAAGAAGGCTAAATACAAAAGCACGGAGAAAGACTGATTACAGCCACCAGAAATAATACTAACGACACGAGGACCAGCGGAACAACAATAACCAGAAAAATAAGTTGGAAGAAAAACAAATCTATGGATGACTTAAGCGACTAACAAGCGATATCTTACACGAGAAGACGACGTGGCTAAGAAAAGAAAACCTTAAGAGAGAAACTGAATCTCTTCTAATAGCAACACAAAAAACGCCATAAAATCTAATGAGATTAAAGGGAGGACAGAAAACCGAGAAAAATCTTAGAGAATTGAGAATACATGCTGTCTCTCAGACTCCAGTGAAAGTGCATCTGTTAATGCTGGTGTAAAAAAACTCGCAAGGAATATTACTAATCTAAAAACAAGAATATCTTCAATAATTCTTAATAGCAATATTTTTCACAGTTTTATGGTTTAAATGATTCTGCTCAGTTAAATCAGTATTCCAATCTACTTACCATACTGTTTTCCTTCAGCACAAATACATACTTTCAAAGCGTTCTTTGCGTAACGATTATCCTCGTAGGAGGTGGAATCGACCAAGATATTCAATTACTGATCAAGGCTGTTTTCATTTCATGTTATTACCTTTGGGAAAAGTATGAATCCAACTATTCTGCCTTCAACTATGGGTAAATAGTAGGTTAGACGGACAACTTTTATTTTGGTATGGCAAGTGGTCGCGGAGATGGAAACATCAGAGTTAAAAAAAGGTGTTGACCGGTAGAAAGATGAACGCCCTCATGTTGTTCGGGCTCAAAACAGGGTATATGAGTAGCACCCCCACCCTCAAATCAGGTCAAAGTACCAGTAACGAAATGGTTTGGACCAATCTTATTTGATATGAGTAAGGTTCAAACTAAACTATTCTCCTAATAGATGGGACCTAAAAGGATACTGTTCCACTGGATCAGCACAGAACTTGATATAATGACAATGAAGTGGCACTCTAGCATATCCAGAGGTCCTGAACAGGTGTCTCATCACCAGATGCAGATTCGTATCATATGCACAAGGCCATTTTCTGGGTCAGGTTCTTTCCCTTACGTAGGGTATGCAGTCGCGTATTCTAGGACTCACCGACAAAGCTATCGTCTTTTTAGTCTTGTGCGAATTTATTTGAGTATCAATAAAATATGCTACATTAATCATGTCGAGTGGCCGTGGTGTAATGGCTATCGTCGTAGGAAAAGGGCCCGATGACACGAGTTCAAATCCTAGACGGGGCTGATTGCATTTAGCTTAACACAAATACCCCTCGGAAATGAATCCAATTATTCTCCCTTCATTCATGGGTAAATACTAAGGCAGACTGAATTCTTTAGCCCTGATTAGGCAAACAGTCTAGAAGTAAAACCTAATAAACCCCGCTTAAAATTTGACCTTGTATCACATTCTGCTCGTACGGGGATGTTATTAAATATATACAATAACCGTATCAAGTTCTTTTTATAAGAAAATGTCAGCATTGACATATAATATGAAAGAAAAATCGATATAAACCGAATGATAGGTCAATAACATCGGGAATGGTGTGTGTGTGGAGGATCGAACAGTAGGCTATGCCCACAGCTGGAACCCATATGGCTTTCCGTTTGTGAATGACAGACACAGATTTTTTAATAGTTCTTGACACGGTAGGTACTGTAATTATGGGAGAGGCTGTTGAACAAGGTCTCATTCGTTTACTATATTCACTGTGAAACCATTGCAGTATACAACTAAAGAGACATCTGGTGCGAGAAGAGCAAGGATGATAAAGGAGATCGATTATTTTTCACGTAAAGTTTATAACTTCAGACAGGATACAAATTCGATTTGTTTTTAAAACCAATAAGGGTTACAACATTTGGCATCCTTGTTTCGTGAACAGAGACACCAAATTATTGCATACGTCTCTCTCTCTCTCTCTCTCTCTCTCTCTCTCTCTCTCTCTCTCTCTCTCTCTCTCTCTCTCTCTCCTATATATATATATATATAGTATAAAAGATAAATCAAAATAACATATCTTTGCTAATATTTTCATCTGTCCTTGATCATTAGACAATTCATTGTACATAATCTCAAATCTAAGATTAGGATTAGACCATCATACAACAAAAGCCCGGAGAATACAAAGGAACATGCTTTGAATTAAGAAGATCTGAAATAAAATTAAGAGAACTAATAACAGAAATTAATGTGCATTCTCTTTTACTAAAATATAAAATATTCTGAAATTCTTAGTTTCCGTTTAGTTTTTAAATTTTTTTTCGCAAGAGAAAAATTGCTAAGCAACCACACGAGAATTCTTACAAGTTGTACAAATACCAATTTTCATGGATGTCAGCAGTTCGTTTCATCCAGCATTTTTACAAACATTTGGTTTTGTTTTATTTTTCCATGAAGCTAACCCTCAACAATCCCAAGTGATAAATTCTACATTTTCCACCGTCCAAAATTATTATTTCTAGTATGTCTTTTCATCGGAATTATTTTTCTTTACTCTGACGAGACGTGTACCAAAATCCTAATAAAACAAATGTTCTAAATTTCTACTTCTTGATTTATGGCTGAAAATCACCCATTCATCGTCGTTGTCTGACCAGTGAGGTTTAATGTACACTTGTCCAGATTTAAATCCACGAGATAACTACTGATACAAATCAGAAAAATATATCTAAAATTGTGAAATAACTACGGACACCCAGGTTAAAAATATGAACACATGTGCAGCAAATTGACAACGAATTCTGATTGGCGGAAGAAACTCAAATGAAAACGCCATTAGAGCAATGAGTGCTGGATAAAAAAAAACAGGAAAGAGTTAGTAGGCTGAGAGTTGAAGACGAGAGTTGAACAGCAGCTAGAGACGATGTAAAGAGAGACGAAAATTTCGAGGCTCGTGTTAAGGTAAGCTCCGAAAAAGGGTTTCGAACCAGACGACTAGCTGTGACGACGAAACCAGCAAACAACGGCAAGAAGAGGGGTTTTTTTTAATGAGTTCGTCACTTTTTCTCATAGTGATGTTACCACTGTTCATTTGGCATGTAACGGTGCCACGTCTTATTCGCTGCGGTAATAGTAGAATCTTCTATTCTCCACACATTGATACAAAATCTAATATTTGATTTTTTTACACAATAAGCTTTTACTTTATTTCAACTAATTCCAATTACTGGTAACATTCAAACAAAAACTAAGCCACTTTGCAATAAAGAGAAACCAAAAAGCTGAGTCGGCAGCAAAATCGACTTAAAATATGTTCCTCGACAAAGTCAAAATTCTATTCACTGACTTGAAACCCCGAAAAAACAAATCCTTCAATAAAAAGTAGCAACGACGTTGGAATAATAACATACAAAATAAAACCTTTGGGATAAAACCAATGCCATGAGAAAGGAAACTAGCTTTCAGAAAATTAGAAAGGAACAAATCACAATATCCCGATTGTGCTTTTGTCACAGAAGACTTATGCAGTTTTTATATTAGAATAAGCGGAACAACCAATGTATAACATATCAAACATGATACACTGCTTGTGATTTTCTCATAGAATATGGAGATTTATTTCTCTTTAACCGGATATTGGCCTAGCGGTTAGAGTGTTCGCCAATGGCCCGGGAGACCCGGGTTCAATCCCAGGTCGAGTCATACCAAAGACTCAAAAAATGGTACTTGATGCCTCCTTGCTTAACACTCAGCATTATAAGGTACGGATCAAGGGTAAAGTGAATCAATCCAGGGAAAGGAGTAGCGTCGTCCCTACACCTTGGTGTAGTAAGCTATCGAAAAGGGAGCCTTCGGGTCACCCTCGACTATGGTCGCCAACTTTACTTATTTCTCTTTGAGAAACATTTTCAATGCAAGCAGTATGAAGGACTTATTTAAAAATATCAATATGGAGTATATTTTGTTTTCCTGTGAGGAATAATATTATACAAAAAACTTGTAGACGTAAACATGATCAGTACCTTAGGGATTATTTTTTTAAACTTTCACAAAGGATTTTGACTAATCATTAATGCGAAATGTTAGAATATATCAATAATCTCTTAAACAACAACGAAAGAATATAAATATGGACGTAAAATCTACGCAATTTCCAATCCCTCGGGAATAAAACCACCCCAGACAGATTGACAAGTTCTTAAAATCTATCAATCAATCTATACATTTTCAACTTTATAACACAGCTAATTTCATTTATTAGATATTATTTATTTATAAGACATTATTCACGTATTTTATATTATAAATAATTAATTTTCAATGGGTATTACTTTCATCTTAATTGTTTTTAATCACATTCAGATGATAATTTTTTTCAATTTAGTAAATTGACGAAAGTGATTTTCAACTATTTATAAAACATCCATTTCTTTAAAGGGACAGCCATTTTTATTTATCCTGATTGGGGTATTTTAGTCTTGTTTTTTGTTCAGATCCGAATAGAATTTAGAAAGGACAAATGAGAAATATGCATGCATATCAAAATTTATTTACTTTTTTTACCAAATCAAAACCCCCATTAGTTTTAAATAGATTTTTATAAAGTCTACTGATTTAAAGATTTCTTTTAAGATTCTTCGCAGTGTACAAAATTTGATATTTCGTGGGACACATAGCGTAATGGTTACAGGCGTTGGTTCCCTAAGCTTTTAAAAAGACAATCTTCTGGAGGTATCAGGTTCAATCATGACTGCAGGCGAGTAACAATACAGGAATACTTAACACTCGTACTCGGTTATGGCTAATAGAATCATAACAGACAACCACGTGGATTCAATGAAAAACGTAGTTCGAATTTCCTTGTAGGTTTCCGAGTTCGACAAACACCTGAAGAAGGTCTGAGGACATATCAGCCGAAATGTTTTGGAAATAACAATAAAGATGAAGAAAACCCTTAATGATAAAAATCATCAAGAATTATCATAGAAATTCAGACCACGAATTCCGTGTGTTCGTTAGACAATTTTCCAGTAACACTTGTAAAAGAAAATTGAACAAAAGTGATATCAAATAATGATTTTTAGTATTTATTTTTTAATTACATTTTTCTAAAACTTAGGACATCGTCAAGTGAGACGGTTTTGTGCAGAATATCTAATCATATATTTAAAGAGTTAATATGCCACAAAAGAAGCGACAAAAAAGGAACGTGGTCACGTGACATTTCCATATACTGAATGAAAATTGTTTGTTTTTTCCAGTTGTTTTGAACTAAAAATCTCCTATGAGCTCTGTTATTCTAAACAATTGATCCAATAACATACACACACACACATACACACACACACACATACACACACACACACACACATATATATATATATATATATATATATATATATATATAAACAGTATATGAAAGAACATTAGACTCCATAAGTATTGTCACTTTCATGTCTTCTGAGCTTTTTATTTTCATTGAATGCTTTCTCTGTCCACACTAAGAAGATAATGTGAATGCAAAATCTGTATATGACATTTTTTCCGCGTTTCGTTGATAAGTTTACTCGTGGAATTTATTTTCACTTTTCCTCTGCGTGGTGGACTTGGGTATATTTATTCTATCTAACATTGTTAACATTGTGGGTTATTCAAGCCAGTGTGTCTAAAGTTTAGAGCGATCCCGGTTAGTGTGTGCATTATTTTCTTTTGATTCTTTGGGAGGGACACTTGATTTTCTTCATATTTCAGACGTTGGTAAAATTGAGGGTTATTCAAGACTGTGTGGGTATTATTTAAACGGATTTTTTTTAGTTGCGACACTTGATTTATTTTTCTGACATTGCTAACGTTGCGGCTTATTCAAGTCCGTGTGGGTATTATTTTTCAGGATTTTTTTTTGAGGAAATATACGTGATTGAATTTATTTTTCTTACGTTGCTAACGTTTAGGATTGTTTAAGCTTTTCGGGGTATTATTTTCATTTGATTATTTGGAGGGACCACAAAGTTTTATTTATTTTTCGGGTGTTGCTAACGTTGATGGTTATTCAAACATGTTTGGGTATTATTTTTATGGGATTTCTGGAAGGGGACACTCGATTTTATTCATTTTTCTGACTCTGCTAACGTTCAGGATTAATCAAGCCTGTTTGGCAAGTATTTTATGGGATTATACATGTTTTTAATTTCATTTTACTATTAGTTATGTAATTCTTATTGTTTATTTATCGTAAACAAAACATAAAAACTCATTTCGAAATGCAGATATAAAAGCAAATATATAAAAACCATGACTCGAAATCCTTAAAATGATTCAAGAACCTTAATCATTGATCTTGAAAAATAATACATCCATTTCTAATACGTAATAAAGGGAATAAAATTACATAGCTTAAAAAAAACTACATATAATGATTATCTATAAAATGACTGCTACTTCCTTGCTTAAAAAGCCTTCTCTTCGATTCGATTGAAGAATTCATGGAAGCGTGTGATTCTTCTTAGGACAAGTATTTCTTTGCAACTGCATGAACGCCAAGCTAATTAAAAGCGTCATCGTTAATTCTGACGCCGTACATCGTCATATGATTTTTGAAAACCTGCTCTAGATCTAATACAATATGACAGAATTTAAACAAGTTACCAATAGGTTGCCGCTATATGAGTTTAGTAAAACGTGTCTTCGGTAGTTTGCTGTTATGAAATCTAATATGAGAAGTAAACATAGCAATAGAAAACCTGAACCTACTTTATATGTTCCGAACATGTTCAGGGTGAAAGTGTCAAGGACCGAGATCGACTTACGCTTCCAAGTTCTCCGTTTCTGACTCACAGGTTCGGTTCCCTACATTTCAAAAGCTTTACAGCTGCCGTAGATCACTTTCTATCAAGTTAATCGATTTACGATCAGCAATTCTCAGTCTCCAGTGTCAATATTGAGCACCCTAAGGCTGTTTCTGAAGCTATTCTTTTACTTTTGATTGTCTTGGACGTCTACTGAGTTGCAACTCTTTAAAAATCTTTTGCTGCGCTAACCAAAAGCCCTCCTTCTTGTTAAGTCATTATATATATATATATATATATATATATATATATATATATATATATATATATATATTTGTGTGTGTGTGTATGTGTGTGTGTGTGTGTGTGTGTGCGGAATAGAATGAAATAGATTAAACATATTCTAATAACTTTATTAATTATAACCTCCAATATATTACTTAAACAAAAACACAAAAATAGCAGGAAAAGGCATAAGTAATCCTAGTGACTGATCTCTAAGGTAGAAATAATTAAATGATAAAAGATTTGACAAAATAAATTTCTGGTCAAACCAATATATTACTTCAGTAAATTAATTAACTTAAAATTTAGAAATCACACAAAGCTGCTCTCCATTCCAATTATTCGCTCATACATTTTATAACGTGTCCTCTAAGCCAGATGACCCATATGTTCGGAAGTCTGCTGAAAGCGTGAAACTGGCAGACGTAACACTGAGTTAAGACTTTCACGAAGATGACGCAGTTAACATCATTATGGATACAATTGTTTTCATACAATGATTTTTCTATAGATGGGTTTTTGCTCGAATATACATACCCAAAATATCCATCTTTCTTTCTTTCTTTCTCTTCTCTCTCTCTCTCTCTCTATCTCTCTCTCTCTTTCTCTCTCTCTCTCTATATATATATATATATATATATATATATATATATACACTATAGGGGTATGTGTCTCTGAGTGTGCATCTGTGTATGTGTGTGGGGGGAGAGAGGGGGAGAGGGAGTGAGAAAGATCGACAGAGAGAACAAAATCGTATAAAATCTCATAGCCTTTAAAAGATTAAAGTTTACATTCATGACTTTATCTCAACTAAAATAAAACCATCTCAATGAAAGATTCCTAATCAGTAATGTGAACATCTCTATTAGAATAGATCTGTATGCATATACTTGATACGTTAACGATATATCGAACATACTTTATCTGTATATAAATATATATATATATACATGAAAAAATCTCTAGAATGATTATGCAATCGATATTTATTGATACTGTGATTAGTAACACTGACAGATAAGTCGATATGCCTGAGAGTAAAAATATTGTGATATATTTCTACATACACACACTCGCATTTGTAGGCATCTAAAAAGCTTTCACAAGCCTTTCTGTTGCTATGCATATCTAAGACCACCAGAACTACTGGAACAACTATAACAGCTTTCGTTTTTTATTCTTTTAATAGATGTTTTCACTTCGACGAGTTTAACAAGCATTTCTATTAACACAACCTTTCTCTCTTTTTCTCCTGTTGCTAAGCCAAGAACAACTGCTGCATCTACTCCTACAATTGCAACTACAGGTAGAATAGTAGCCACACTATTTTCATTTAACGTTATGACGTCCATAGTGTCTCAGATCGTGTCTCAGATCACTCATGTTTTTTTTTGTTTATATAACTATTCTAAAAATAAATGCTAATTTTATGCAGATAAATAATTTTAACAGACTACTTTTCTTTTTGAGGTTGAATGTACTACTGTAAAATTAGCCATATAAAATCTTCAAACATCGTAAAATATGGTTATTTTCTTTTGAATATAAATAAAGAATAAACTTCGTTAGTTGAACTTTGCTTTTTTTTTTCTTTTTTTTCATCTTTTATAATCTAGCAAGGTCAAATCAGCTTTAGAAGAGGCTTTGTCTATAGCGCTTAAGTTTCTTTTACTATAAAGAAAAAAAGAGCGACTATTTCTACTTACAATTCAATAACCTCGTCAACAGTCAGAGAGAACAGATGACCACATCATGCAGTTTTAATATATAACTGCCATTAAATAAAAGACCATTAATAATAGAAAATATTTCATTGTATATAATTAAGTTTATCGTTAACATTTAGTTGCAATCGCTCTCTTTCCGTCAGTCTGTCCGTCTGTGTAAATATGTGTTTGTGTGTTTGTATATATGTACGCGTTTGCTTGAAGGATTACGAAAGGTATATGTATATTTTTCCGCCTTTCTATCAAGTCAGAATCAACATAAAATCATTTGATAATGTGGAGCGGGTACGCACAAATCGAGACTTATGCGCTGCAGTGAGAAAAAATAATTTGTCTCCCGACGTTCCTTTTTAGGTATGCCTCAGGCGCCGCTCAATAAACTCAGCGCTACCCCTTTTAACCAAGTTAGAAGGTGATACCTGTGATAAAGGCCCTCTGGAAAAAAGCGAATAATATTTCTCACCTAACTGTTAGGAGAAAATCCCTATATCAGGTAAGTATAAAAAATGTGTAGAAACATGGCGGGAAAAAACTATTTAGAGTACAAAATTTTGAAGCTTTTATAAGATAAAAAGTATTCGTTTTTATCGTGCGTTTAGTCTTAGTTTTCTTAAGATTCATTTATGAAGAATTTCCCAAGGCTCTCATACTTATTCAAATATTTATATTTCAATTATTATGCAAGCCAAGAGGAATTCATTATTTCGTCACCTTCAAGATAATAAAGGCGCTAACAAAGGGAATGGCACAGAAACTTCCTGACTACATTTTTTCGCATCATCATCATCATCATATCGTCCTCACATAGCTGCTGAATGTACGTTCGTGCTGGTCGTCCTGCTTTTGCGCGGCCGTGTGTGGGGATCCATAAGAGTACATCTCTTATGAGTTCATCTCTGCTTCTCCAGCAATGTCCTGCATGTCTGGTTCGCCTAACTTGAATAGTTTTCGTGATAGGGGGCAGGTGGCCGTACAGTTGGTGTCTTGTTGGGTGTTGCTGCCAGGACTTGTTGAGGATTGCACGCAGCATTCTTGTGTAATTGCCATCTAGTTTCTTCTCCAGCCGTTTTGTTAGCGTCCATGTAGTGCATCCATATAGCAGTATCGATGTGACCGCTGCCTGGAAGAAACTGCGTTTCATTTTATCGGTTAGGTCTGATTTCCATATAGTCGATAGCCTATTGATAGCTGTCCATGCTTTCGTTAACCTCGTTTCGATGTCCTTTTCGGTTGATTCGACGCTGCTTCCTAGGTACGTGAATTTGTCTACTAGTTTAAGAGGGGTTCCTTCTAGAGTGGAGATGTCCCCCGTTTGGTTATAGCACAATGTTTATATATAGTCATCAACAGACAGATTGTTTTGTTCTATCAGAACTCTTCAGTGTGACCAGACACGTAGGACGCCGGGATCGAAAACCGTCCAACTTTACGTTAGATTCCATCTCAGACTGCTCGGCCATTAAGCGTACCACGTTGGCTAAGGGAATTTTGTATACTTAGGCAGGAAGTCATTATCTAAGCATGTTTCGTTGAATACCGTAGATTGTTTATCTTTTTTAAATATTCAATTGAAGACGTTCGAGTCTTCTTGCTATTCTTTTTATGTCTGGGTCAAGGTGGTGAAAAAACTACAATATATTAGCCTCCTTAAGAATACCAGCGAAATGATCGATGGCACTTGGGTGAATATAGGGTACTTTTTACACCATTTTGAGCCGGACATAAGAAGAAAAGCAAGGAGACGTAGGTCTTCACTTGAAGATTAAAAAAAAAATCAGCGTAATCATACCAACCCCCCCATATATATATATGCTTGTTTGATGGTTGGTTGGTTGGTTGGTTATTGGGTTTTATGGCATATCAACCATTGTAAGTGATTAAAAGCCTAATCCATTTTTATATAAATAATCAGTTCTATTTCAAACAATTAAGTTTAACATGAGTACACAGATTAATTGTCAAAAACATTTCTATTTCAAACAATTCAGTTCATTCAAACAGTTCTAATTCAGCCAATTCAGTTTAGTATAGGTAAAGTTTTTGTTTACACATTGTTAAATATAAAAATAATTTTATATAAAATAATTCGGTTTAGCGTAAGTACAGTTTCAATATCAAAAACAGTTCCATTTCAAACAATTCAGTTCATCATAAGTACACAGTTTAAATGTAGAAAACATTTCTTTTTCAAACTATTCAGTTTAGTCAAACATTTCTAATACAAATATTTCAGTTTAGTATTTGTATGCAGATAAGTTCTATTTAACCATAGATAGGGTCCTATCAGCTGCTCCCATTCCGAGCCAGAATGGACCTGAGAGCAATGGCAACAAAGAGGTGCTCCACATTTCCCAAGGCACCAGCATCACTGGAACCTCATCATGAGATGGTTTCGTGTCATATCGAGGACATTCTTTGGAGGGGGTCTAACTCCTCTGCAAAGGTGCAGTTGGTGTGTTCTACAGTCCCAGCCGATTGGACCATTGTTTGTGTGTGTTGGTTGGTGCGTTAATGTATAAATAGACAAATCATTTTAAAAAAAGATTTTCTAAAAACAAAAAACTGCTCAAATAATAGTTTGTAAAGCAGGATAAACCTAAAATAAATTCTAGTTTCACTTTCAGTATTGACTTCATTGCTAAAACTTTAATCCATTTGAAAAAAAAAACAAACAATTATTCGATGAACACCAGTATTTTTTTTCAAATTTGCTAAAGTTTTAGTTATGTTGCTTATATGAGAAGTTGTAATTATATATATATATATATATATATATATATATATATATATATATATATATATCCAGTATACCAGAAAAAAACAGCTTATATTATCTTATAGTTTTATATTTTTCATGTTTATATGACAATACTACATTCTAAAGTATCTTAAATAGGATACGATATGTTGATACTTGGAAAGCATGGCATATTAATCAGAATAATATTTTCTATACAGCAGCAGAATAGAAGGACATTGCAAAAGAGATTAATGACGATGACTTTAAGAAAAACTCCACGTGGATCATGATTTTCTACATGGTCTAAAATTCCTTAAGTATCTAACTGACGTAAAAAGTGTAATAGATATTTATTTTCATGTGCAACACGTTTCGTGCCAGTAAATAACATTTCATTTAGTTTCTCTTCTGCTGATAATTGGATATTTTTTAATAATTCAACTATAAATCATTGAGTTTTTTTTTTTTTCATTTTCTTTTGAAATTATTCAAGTAACTTTATCATTGTAAATGCAATAAAAAAAACTTATTTCCTGGTGGAATTGGTGCACGAGTTCGCATTTTTTTTTATTAACTATAAATGTCATAATAGTTATTTTCTACGCCCAAAAAAAGGATAAATCGCTTTGTAACTAGTAAGAGCTCAATTTTTTCAATGAAATTTTTGGGTGCAAGTAGAATTTAGAAAGGACTAACTTAAAAGTGTGCTTAGGTCGTCTTTTTTTTTTTTTTGAAAATTTTGATCGTCTTCAAATAAGTCTTTATTCCGTGTATTGATTTAAAGATATTTTAAACGTATATTCGTATCCATTTTATACTCATTGCTTTCAGTGTAACATCTTGTAAAATTCTTACAAAGGTAAAGTAAGTTTGGCGACCTTAGTCGAGGCTCCTTTTTCAATAGCTACCACACCGAGGTGTAGTGGAAGGCGTTTCACAATTCCGAAAGTTGCTCAACTTTACCTTTCATACTCATGAGTGCTAAGCAAGGCATGATCAAGTATCATTTTTGAGTCTTTGGTATGACTCGCCTTGGGATTGAACCACGATCTCTCGGAACACTCTACTCATTACGCCAATGACCCGGTACAAAGGTAATACTTTTTTTATTGAGCTTGAAAATATGAAACTGTTTCTTGCTGTATCTTGACAAATCGGCTGGGGCCGTAGAATACATCGACAGCACCTCTACAGAAGGGTAAGCCCTCTTCCCCCACAACGAGTGTCCTGGATATGATACTAAGCAATCCGATTGAGAGGTTCCAGTAATGATAGAGCAAACAACCAACATGTTGCTGTATCAAGTTTTAATTTGTGGTATACAACCTCTATGTTTTCTTACCCATACCAAAGACATTTCCCTCTGTGAGTGGAACTTGTAAACACCACACACAGACACAGACACACACACACACACACACACACACACACATATATATATATATATATATATATATATATATATATATATATATATAAACGCATACCTATTCTAACGAGTTGAGCATTATGGTACCCGATAGAACAAAATGTAAACAAACGAAAGCTAATATATATGCAATATAATTCCCTAATATGTCGTCGAAATGGCTGAGCAGTTAGATACCACGTCTAGCGTAAAGTTAGTCGGGTTCCGATCCCAGCTTGGAGCTTCCTGCATGTCTGGTCACACTGAAGTGTTGTGATACAATGAAACTGTCTGTGGATGACAATATATACGCTCCCTTCCCGGAGGTTGAGCAATTGACGGAAGAATTAACGGATGTCACCCACGTAATGCAAACCTATTCTATCGAATTGAGCCTTCTGGTGTCCGAAAGCCCAACATGTAAACAAACAAAATAATTCTAGAGCTGACGTGTGTAACTGAAATAGATGAGCTGTTAGATACCATGTCTAGCGTAAAGTTAGGCGGGTTTAGTCCCAGCTTGAAGTGTCCTGTCTGTCTTGCCACACTAAGGAGTTGTGTTATAACAAAAAAGTCTGTTTGTGGATTACTATATATATATATATATAGGAAATATGATATCTGATAAAATAACTGGGGATTTTTTCCATGTTATAGCTATGTCCATACTTCTATGTCGATACACCATATGGTTGCTAGCAAAATACATTAAGAAACACGTACATTGGGACAGCACAAAAATATTGCTTGCTGCCTTGAACAAATCCGGGAATCAGCAACACAAAACTGCAGATGTACGGCCACGGCCACCTATCATCCATCAAACAAATGATCCATGTAAGACAAACACAACATGCCAGGTACTGCTGGAGAAGCAAGGACGAACTCATAAGCAGCATTTTCAAATGAACTCCTGTTCATAGAGGTGTCAGAGTTAGCCAACCAACACATATTTACATACATCAGCTCTTAGGAGCTAAAGGTGCAATGGATATATTCGTAGGAAATGGATACAGTGACCTGAGTTCGGATCCAGAACGAGGCTGCTTGTATTGCAAATATCACTGATACGCTTGGGGAAGGTATGACTCGAACTATTTTTCCCTCGGGTATAGGTAGATAGTAGAGGAGACAGTGCTCGTCAACCTTGGTATGATAACTAGTCTTGGGAAAGCTAAACTATAATTTCAAATCTATTAATCCATGCTAAAAAATTAATATTGTGTCGTATAGTGTCAGCTTGAAGGGGTTGGTAATTATATGCATTAGCTCTATACAGAGAGTGAGCGACCTAGAAGACCTGCCAGAAGCGATTTTTTATAGGGATGGATTGTGAGAGAGAGTCAGGGTTCTCTGCGCTGTCAGATATATATATATATATATATATATATATATATATATATATATATATATATATATATATATATATGTGTGTGTGTGTGTGTGTGTGTGTGTGTGTGTGTGTGTGAAACAAAGAAAATGAGAGTGACAGAAAGAGAGAATAGAAATAAAAAATATAGTAAGGATTTTTAATTGTTCTTAACTATTTTCAAATTTAGTTCCTCGTCAAAAGAAAGCTTTGAGGGAAGAAATAATTTTTATATGAAATTGTAATTATTTATCATTTTTTTAAAAATAAAACCCCCATTACTTTCAAGAACTACTTTCCATCTGTCAATGCCAGGCTTGTAAAACTATTCTGGTTTTGATGCAAAATATTAGACCAACTAGTGTTCATATTCAACCAAACATTATCCGTATGATTCTGTATTCACCTAAACAATTAATAATCATAAGAAACAAGGTCAAGAGAATATGAAGGATAAAGCAATTCATCCCAGCCAAGCTCCTCTAAAAGATCTTTAGTCAACTGAACTGTGTAAGGACGGCCATTACCGTGATGGAGGATGACTCCCTTTCTGTTGACTATGGAGGCTTGTTCTTAAGATAGAAATCCGCTATTCGAGAAGGAGAAATCCACTTCTTGTAACTACTTCTATTCAATGTATAATTCCCATAAGTGCTCTATATGAATATTTCTGCTGCTCTTGCACTGACACCTTTATGAAAATGATGGAGTAAGACATATATAATGTGTTCTCTCGGGACAAATGCCAAAGAAGATCTCGAAAAATATCCTTTTAAGTCTGAAATTAAAAGATAGAAATTACTCAATGTATCTTTTCTAACCAATAAGAGTCAATACTTTTTTAAATGTCTAAAAAATTATACTAGAAAATAGGACATTTCATTCGTTCCTAAATGATATTTCAATCCATTGTCAGTGAAGCCAACCGTTAGCTGTGCTGTTTATTAAAGTGAATGATATGAAATTCTTTGGCCATTTATAAATAGTTTTCGCTTCGTGACAAACAATAATCCCTAACTTTAAATGTTGTGATTAGATGGATTCCTTACTTTTCTAACCTGATTGGGAGGGGTGTCCTCGTGGTGTAATGTTTAAAGCTATGGACTGCGGAATCGTAGTAAGCGAGTTCGAACTCCAGCCGCGCTATTACGTTCACTTTCGGACAAATACCCTTGCGAAAGGTATGAACACCCTTATCCTCCTAGCTATGGGTTAAATAGTACCACTACTGTTCTTCTAGGAGAATGGCTTTGGCATTAAATAACCTACAAAACGTTGATATGCCATTAAACAAAGAAACCGAAACCTAACCTGATTGGGTAAGCTGAAGTAAAAATAATAACATAATTCAGAGATTACTTTTTCTGTATTAGTAATTATGGAGAAAATCAATTGCAAGTAAAGGTTTTGAAGTGACAAAGGTGAAACGGTTAATCACATAACCGATTTCAACAAACTAGTTCAATTGGTATACAAGACTAGGTACGACTAGGGTGGAAAAGAAATGCACTGGGATTTGTTCTCGATATTCCAATTAGTCTATACTATGAAGTGGTATATACACAAAGCAGAATCCGTTCTAGCGAAGACGTATAAAATTCTCTGGTATTTTCAGATGCACACGGATTACCCCATCCCGGACAGAAAGACCAGGCCTAGTGGAAATTAGCCCCTCAAAATTGCTGTTTAGTGGTTATTGCTGTTCCAGCACCACGTTGGAGTGAGCATGAAAGAAAACAAAAAGGTAGAAATATACTCTGACCCTGCCCGAGAACTAAATAATCTGTTGAACATAAGGGTGTAAATTATACCAGTCGTAGTTCCTGTGTTTGGAACGGTCAGTATACTAGTAAAGGGGACTGGAAGAACTAGAAATAAGTGGAAGAGTCGAAAGTTTCCAGACAACAGCATTGTTGAAATGAATCAGAATAATAAAACGAGTCCTGAAGAGACTTGCTGTCACTCAGACTCCAGTAAAATACCATCACTTAACGCTGGTGGAAAAACTCGCCGAGATTATGATAATAATAATGTAACATTAAAAAGTGATGACAAATAGAAGTATTTCGCAGACATATTAATTTTTCGATTGTTTTCTGTTTTTCACATTGGAGAAGTTTTGTAAAGAAAAGTTTTGCTTAGTGAGTCTTTAGTTAAACCATGGTTTCAAAAGAATTGATACGCTGCCAAAGGTTCTCCAAAAAAAGAACTGATGACTTTGTGCATTAGTTCGTTGAATGAAAATAAGTTTTTGCCGACCAAGTGTCAACTTAACTTTATCTATTATCATAGAGATCTGGTGCGGTCACCTTCATTTGGGAGATATGGTTGGGATATATATATATGCCTGTGTGCGTGTGCATATGTACGCGCGCCCGTGTTATATATATATATATATATATATATATATAAATGCGAATAAGAACATTTGTAATATATTTATTGATCATCATCAAATGGTCTCTTAGGTTATATATATATATATATATATATATATATATATATATATATATATATCTTAAGAGACCATTGATGATAATGATATATGATTTTTAATACTTTTTTGTTTGTTTGTTTGTTTGAGTTTATAGCATATAAACCTTTGTAGGTTGTTTAATTCCAAATCCATTTTGATACTAATAATCAGTTCTCTTTAAAACAGTTCAGTTTAGCATAAGTACACAGTTTAAATGTCAAAAACATTTATATTTCAAACTATTCAGTTTAGTCAAATAGTTATAATTAAAAGAATTCAGTTTAGTATAAGTATATATATATTTTTTTTTACAGTTAAATGTTTAAAATGTTCTATTTCAAACAATTCAGTTTAGCCTAAGTAGAGTTTCAATGTCAAAAACAGTTCTATTTTAAACAATTCAATAAGCAGAAATACGCAGCTTACACGTCAAAACAAATTTCATCTTACTTTTTAAAACTTTGTTAAATATATCGAGATTAAGTTTACTTAACGCTGGCGGATTTGCATTTAAATAGAAAAAGATGAGAGGAATAGACAGACGGTAACTAAGGAGAGACAAATATTTCGAAAAATCAATTTAAAATGTTCATTAGTCAAGCACAAATGCTAAAGTGCCAAAAAAGACAGAATGAACATTTGATTAAATAAATAAAAAAGAAAAGAAGCTAAATGAATGAATTCATGTAATTATATTCAAGTCTTTAAAAAATATGTATTTGAAACGGGAACCGAAATTGTAACATCCTGAATAGGGATCTCTTTTCACTCATCATCCTTTCTATGATACTTAGATTGCAGGAAATGGTCACAGAAAAAATCAATAAGCCCTGAGGTATGAAATGATCAAAATAATATCCGTATCAATCGCAAGCAGAAACTTTACCTAGGTGAACTTTTGCCCAGCTAGCTGGGGCGTGGTTTAAAACACACCGACTGTATCTCTTCACAGAGGTAAGACCTCCCAAATGAGTGTCCTGGATTTGGCACGAAACAATCTGATGGTAAGGCTCCAGTAATACTGGATCTTTGAGGAATGCGGAATATCACTTTATTGCCATCGCTCCCAGGTCCACTCTGACTTGGAGTGGTTGCAGCTGGTAGGGTCCGATCTGCGGTTCAAATAGAACTAAAGAGTGTACATATGCTAAACAGAATTTCTTAAAATTGGACTGTTTTGATATTTAAACTGTGTACTAGGGCCAAACTGAATTGTTTGGAAGAGAACTGTTTGTATGTATAAAAATGGATTTGGCATTAAATAACCAACAAAGGTTGCTATGTCATAAAACTAAAACAAACAAGCAAACAAATCATGTAAACTTAGAATAATGGTTCTAGCTGAATTGAATGGAATCGTTTATCCGGCTTCACATCCAGAATGAGGTGGTTTCTTCTCAATTCGCGTCAATACCCTTAGGGAAATGCATTGGTTTTGTTTGTTTTTGTTGTTAAACGATATGTCTTCGTAAGTTATTTAATGCTTAAGACAGCCGTGTGAAAGAATATCAGTGATAATACTTAACCCCTAAGTGGAGGGATCAGTGGTTTCATATATTTCCCAAAGGTTTTAATCCGAAAGTAAGCATAATTACATGACTAGATTTCTATCATGCTTACTTCGTGGCGAGAGTTCAGCTTTTTAGCCACCATACGACAGTATATCCCTTCCAGGAAAGCAGCCTGTCTTGAAGAAAGAAAACTCTGAATTTAAACCATCAATCTGCTTAAAAATTAACGTTTGTTCCCGTGTCGTTGGATATCGGTAAACACATAGATGGAAAATCAATATATATTTCCATACTATAAAAAAAGTGTTATTTTAGTGCAAAAAATAGGTTCGAAAAGCTGTAATTTTTAAAAATCTGTATTTTTGTTTTGATTGACCAATCAGTGCTAAAAAAAAACAAAAAAGCCACAGTATTTGACTTGCTGCGTAAAATTTGAAGGATCAAATCACAAAAATATTTTCCCTTCTAGAATGTTTAAAATACATTCTTTAACCAATTAGATGTTCATAGATAAACCATTAACAATTTATCTAGTTTCGTGTATTGTTCAATCATACAGATAAGCAATCAAACCAATAAATATTCACTAGATTTATAGATTTATTGTGCAAATCTACTCAAAACTTGCAACTTTATATTTTGAGTTGAAATCTAATATCCTTTCCCTTTGAGAATGCATTAAATTTCAACACCTCTTAATGATTCTAAATTGGACGGAATTATTGCTTATTTACACATGTTCGTTCTAATATTATAATCGTTACCGGCTGATGAATTTGTTGCTGAATCCGCTTTCTTATTAGCATACAAATAAACGTTCTCTCCTACAAAGTCATTAACACATAAAAAGGTATTTTATACACAAAAAATATGTATCTACATGATTTATACAATTCAAACTGCAACATTAAATGCATGAAGTTTTCTTTGTTATAATGTAAATATTGAAGAATATTTTATGCTCTAGCAAATATTTACTTTTCTTACAATAAAATACTTTTTAACTTCTGTTTTCAACAAACTGTATACTTAAATTAAAGGATAAAAACAAAAAATTGTAGATCGGCGTTTTATTCAGTTATTCACTCGCTTTTCAACAATACGTAATTTAACAAAGTCAATATCATATCTTCGGTTTGACTCTAAGCTGCATTTGGTGATTAGGTTCCAGTTCAAGCGCTCTAAGAGGTGTTAAGTACTCTTTTACTGCCAATATTTCCTGGTCCAGTCGAATACAGAGTGGTAGTACTTGTAAGTCTCTATGTAAGCGTCAAATAGATATGTTTGAAATTTATAAGTATTAGATGATAATTGGTTATACCATGCTTTTATGCAAACAGTGGCGTGTTCTCGTGGTGTAATGGTAAAAGCGCAGGGCTGCAGATTCATAGTAAGCGAGTTTGAACAAGAGTCACGCAATTATGTTCACTTTCGAACAAACTCCATTGGGAAAGGTATGAACCCCCTTGTCCCCACAGCTATGGGTTAAATAGTACCATTTCTGCCCTTCTAGAAGAATGGCATTAAATACCCCAAGAAGGTTGATATGCAATTAAACAAAATTGTCTTCGTTTTTTATCTGCTTTAGGACGAATATAATGCGCTGAATCCCAAAATCACATTGGTTTTGCTCAATCAGGCCAAGTTTTTAAGCTATGGCCACGTGTCGTTTTTTTACGTTTTTGCTCCCATGTACGCATGTGCGGAGCATTTTAGAAGAAGTTGATGGGGGTAAAATGCCATGTCAAATAATTGTTTTGATTGGAAATGATCATCTTAATGACAAGAAGTTTCAGATCCGATAGTTCTGGGTAATTATGTCAAAAAGGGGTTCAGTTTGAAGTCATAAAACCTCAAAATCTTCCAAATGTTGGTATGGCAAAGCATAAAGTTGGTGGATCAAAACTAAAGTTAATAAAACCAGAAACTACTCAGGACTTGTGGGACAACATGCTGACTGTTTTCAGAAACCTGGGCTGCAACATGAGTATCAAGGTGCACTACCTATTTTAACATATGGATCGGTTTCCTGAGAACCTGGGTTCAGTGAGTGACGAGCAGGGTAAGAGATTATATCAGGATCTGAAAGAGATGGAGACCAGGTTTCAGGGTCGCTGAGACGCAGTCATGATGGTTGACTACTGTTAGAATTTGAAGAGAGACCTCTCTGTTGATGAGCATTCCAGGAGTTCGTAGAAACGGATGTTCAAGCTCTGAAGTTTGAAAAATGGTGAAGCAACATGCAATTTACGTGTTCTTACCTTTATCAATGCTCACCATTCAGTTTACAGCAATCGATGTTACTCTCAAGTAATCAATATATGTTGTAGTCAAAACATTTTTTCTCTTAAAAACATATTTAGGATATGTGTTGACAAAAATCAGCTGATAATGCCTCAAAAATGTGATCGATTTTGTCTCAAGATCTGATATATTTCAAATCAACTTAGAACAAAAACTTGACCTGATGGAAAGATACAGATGCCATTTCCTGTTTCAGCAGTGGAACAATACCTTAAATCACTTGTAGAAATCTATGCAACATTCAAAAAGTAAGAAATTGTAGCCCAGTGTTATTTAACAGAATTATTCATAATACATAAGAATACTTGAAAAATGTAACGGTTGACTTAAACTATTGTTTATTAAGCATTATTACTAGTTACTTGAAACCATATTGGTTATTGTAAATTTTCGGCGTAAGATGAATATACTTGAAGCCATAGAATGGTATAAGTTAATGATATCAAATATGAATGTTTGCTTTCAAACATTTAATTGTAAATACATTATTATTTGATAGGAATACTTGATATTGGGTGCGTTTCTGCGTACGTATATATAGAAGTAAAGTTGGTGGATGTAGCCAAGGGCGATTCAAAGACTCCCTTTTCAACAGCTAATACGCCAAGGTGTTGAGGAGGGCGCAACACCATCCTATCTATTCCTCCACTTTACCCCTGATCCATACCGTATAATGCCGAGTGTTAAGCAAGGTAACATAAAGTACCATTTTTTAAGTCTTTGTTATGACTTGATCTGGGATTAAACCCCGGTTTCCCGAGCTATTGGTAAACACTTTAAGAATCATGTCAATGACCAGGTTATGTATTATAATAGCCATGTAGTTCCTTCTATTATTTCTATATAGCTTATATAATCTTATCAAAGTTATTTCACCGAATATTAATATATAATGTCACATCCAATTAGGAGCTATATGAATCAATAGGGCTTGATTTTAGACACACTTGATAGAAGACTAATCCTACTTTACTGGTTGATAACCAACTCGCTATTTCACTGTACTTGTTATATATTGTAATTGGCCGAATATAAAACAACGCTTCAATTTTTTCAGTAAAATAATTTTAATGGCCAAATTTCGTTTATCAAGACCAAATATATATATATATAATTTGATTCGGGGAAATACCTGGTAAAACACTTAATGAAGAGGCTCTCTTAGCGTGAATGTTATCATCGCTGAATACAGAGCTCATTATCCGAATTCGAACCCTTAACGAGGCTGTTTACTTTTCACTTCATATTAATGCCCATGCGAAAAGTATGCGTCCTTCGTTTCTATTTATGAGTAAGTAGCAAAGCTGACTGAGGATTTTATCATTGCTTTGTCAACTAGTCTAGGAAGAGGAAAACTTTGAATTAAAGTTAGTTGTATAAAGCTTACAATATGCTACATGTATGTATGTATGTATGTATGTATGTATGTATGTAACTTGGTTGTGTCTGTGACCCTGGGTTTCATGCTTTACGTATTCGTCAGGCATTCATCTACCATGTAATATATATATATATATATATATATATATAAGCTCTATCACTGATATTGACTACTATTTATCAATACCGCAAAATATGGTCCGGCATTAACAAAGCAAGTGAGGTAGTGATAACTATAAACTTCTACAATATACGTGGTGCATTCAATAAGGTTCCAGACTTTTTTTGTACAGGAATTTAAAATTGTCGTAGACACTTGAAATTTCAGTCTGTTATTGCTATACATCTTATGAGATGACTGACCAATTTTTAGGATTTCAGCTTCAAATGAACAGTTACAGCAGGAATTGGAATACACCCTACTAAAGCCTGATTGTCACAGCTGGTGAATTTCAAAAATGCAATCTGGATTTAGAAGAACGATATACAATAAAATTCTGTTTTATACTTGGAAAAAGTGCCATGCGGTGAAAGCTGGATCTATTGCTATGACCCAGAGACCAAGAAACAGAGTTCCCAGTGGAAGCATGCTGGCTTTCACAGACCCAAGAAGGCCAGACAGAGTAAATCAACAAACAAACTTTTGATGATCCCTTTTTTTCGACGGCACTGGCATGACTTACATGCAATGGGTTCCCACTGGATAGAGAGTCAACAAGGAATACTATGTTGAGGTTTTAAGGGAGTTTAGGAGAGGGATTCCGTCGGAAGAGGCCAGCTCTCTTCAAATCGGATCAGTGGCATTTCCACAAGGACAATGCACCAGTTCACAACTTCATCCTTGTCACAGACTATTTGACCAAAATGGTGTCAAGACAGTTTCTCACACTCCCTATTGTCCAGACCTTGTTCTCTGTGACTTTTGGTTATTCCCTAAGCTCAGAGGCTGTCGTTATGAGAAGATTGAGGAAATGAAAGAGGCTGTTACGAAGGACATTGACACGCTCACACAAGAGGATTTCCATGAGGCCTTCCTGAAGTTTCTGGCACGGTACAATAAATGCATTGCAGCCGTAGATTACTTCGACGGGGACTAGAGTTTCATGTGTGTACTATCAATAAAAGTGCCCATAGGAAAAAAGTCTGGAAACTTATTTAATGATCTTGGTTTATATATATATATATATATGTGTGTGCAAATTTCATTAAACATAATAGAAATTTTTAGCCTACATATTTTCTTCTGGATCCGTTCGAATTCCCGTATTACTTTTATCGTATTCGAGGGGAATCGATTTTTGTATTGTCCATAGTTGTATGTATCCCTAGTACTTTCTGCCCGACTTTGGGCCATCATCAGGGGAGAATCTATTACAGAAGTGATGTAACTTTCGTTTTAGCATATTACTACTGTGTAAGGACGTCTTTGCCTTTGAAGATGATGCGTTTGCTTTTAAATGTACATAAATCAATTCCCCCCGAATGCGATAAAAGTAATACGGGAATTCGAACGGATCCAGAAGAAAATATGTAGGCATAAAATGTCTATTATGTTTAATGAAATTTGCATTAACGAAGAAATGCTGCCTAAATATATATATATATATATATATATATATATATATATATATATATATATATATATATATATAAGTAAATGTGTGTGCGTGTGTGTGTGTTCTGTTTTTCTGCCCTCATCAATATATATATACAGAAAACGAGAGAGATACAAACAAGGAGAAACAGTATATATATACATATATATATATATATATATATACATATATATATATATATATATAGTGGAGCTTCCTGTGGTGAAATAGCTATCATCGAAAGTGAACGTACAATGTGACCCTAGTTTAAATATTATAGTTCGAAAACAATAGGGAAATGTGTGCATCTAACTATTATCCCTCCAACTATGTGTAAGTTGCATGTTTGGTTGCTTTGTTTAATGGCATATCATCTGTTGTAGACTCTTTAATGACAAAGACTAATCTTTCTAGAAGAACAGCAGTTGTACTATTTAATCCATAGTTTGGTGAATATAGGGCTTTATAACTTTTCCAAGGGTATTTGTCCAGAAGTGAAGTAATAGCGTGACTGGAGTTTGAACTCGCTTACTACGATTCTGCAGTTTAGGACACACCCGTTAGTTGTATGCTAGATATTGTATTTTGCCTTTATTTATGCCAATCGGTCTTGGAGAATAAAAAATATGGATCCAAACCTGTAAATTCTGTCGAAAAAGTGACCCTGTGTCAAATCTTGTCAGAGCCTAGTGGTTTGTAAAGTATATATATATATATATATATATATATATATATATATATATGTATATATATATATGTAAATTTCGGGAACGTCAACAACCAAGCTAAAAAAGAGGTATTACTCAGAGCAGATGAAGAATTGACGACGAAAAACATTAATGGATCAATGCTTTGCAACTCTGCTGACTTAGAAACAAGGTGTGTTATGCGCCCCATTGTTTCTAGGTGTTTCTAGATATCCAGATCAAAGTTTCCTCTAACAAAGGCTTTCCGACTATATGATGCAACATGTATGTCTTTGTTGGTGTATTGTTGCAGCTCTAAATGCGACTATTGATAAACTTGACTCCTACTAACACAAACATCTGAGAACTATCACAAGATACCTTTGGGCTAACAGCATAATCTCCAACAACGCCCTCTACCATATGTGCAACACCATGCCAGTATCAACAAGGGTGGTGCAACTACGATGGTTCATATATGGACATGTGCTACGCGTACCCTAGGACACACTTGAACACAAATCTCTAAAATCTGATGTAATAGGATCCAAAAACACCCGGGCACGAAGCCACTGGTACTGTACAGAAGTACTTAATAATCCGTAGGCAGACCTTCAAAATGCAATAATGGGAGGACAAATATCTCGCAAGCAGCTGAAGAAGCTAATGGTCACGCAAAAAAAAGAGGAGTGGTTTTGAATGAAAAAGTATTGAATGCTACTGTTGGATGTTTTAAACTACCAAAGCGGCAGAATGCAGTGATAAACACACACGCACACACACTAAGATAAAGAAGTGAGTGGTCCACGCTTACTGCAGGTATATTTGTGGCAGATAAAGCCGATGTATACCAGGCAGGCACGTTTGCAACAGCTTCAACTGAAGGGGTGCTCCAAGTTTGAGCGTGCAGTGTTGCTGTTTTTCTTGCGCCTTTTATCCTATGTTTGTTTTAAGAGATGATACTATTGTTGCTAGTGAGTCACAAAGCGTCACGATTTGCAGCTAGAGTGGACCATCGGGTATGGTAGATGTGAGAGGTACCAAGGGTTGTATATATATATATATATATATATATATATATATATATATATATATATATACATATACGAGGAGCATGCGATAAGTTTCCAGACATTTTCATATGGGCATTTAAAAAATTCTGTTTCTATTTTTTTTTAAATGCCACAGAGATGTATGGAATGCTTCAGACTGATTTTGGACCATCTAGCATAAATCGAGCATCAGTTTTTTAGTGGCATAAGAGATTCAATGAAGGCAGGGAGTCTGTGAGGGATGATGAGAGGTGTGGGAGGAGTAAGGAAATCAATATACAAGAGTTGATTGGCCAAAGGGTTAGGGTTAGGGTTTGTATGTTGAGTTTTTAAGGGAGTTCAGGAAGAGATTCCGTCGGAAGAGGCCACCACTATTCAAAAAACAATACAATCCACAACTCCATCCTTGTCACAGACTATTTGACCAAAATGGACATCAAGACAATTCCTCACCCTCCCTATAGTCCAGACCTTGCTCCGTTTGACTTTTGGTCATTCCCTAAGCTCATAGGCTGTCGTTATGAGACAATTGAGGAGATGAAAGAGGCTGTGACGAAGGTCATTGACACGCTCACACAAGAGGACTTCCATGGGGCCTGCCAGAAGTTGTTGAAAAAGGGAAAAAGTGCATTACTGCCGGAGGAGATTACTTCGAAGGGGACTAGAGTTTCATGTGTGTATTAACAATAAAAGTGCCCATAGGAAAAAAGTCTGGAAACGTATCGTATGCACCTTATATATATATATATATATATATATATATATATATATAAGTATTAATCGCTCCTGTTAAACCGGAGTTGGGAGTAATTCCATTAGGACAAAAAAAAAGACATACAACAGTGAACATTTAAATTTTACTGGTAAAGAGGTCAATTAAACTGACATTACAGAGCAATAATTTCTTTAAGAAAAAACAAAAACCGGTCACATTAGGATTATAAATTTATTTCCATTCTATTATGTTTTTTTTTTATATAAATCAAAAACACCAAAAAAATTAACAGGGCTTCTTCAGATCCTATGGATGAAATAATTCAGAATAGACACAGGAAAGTAGGGTAGGAGGGGATAGAAGAGGAGTGAAGAGTTTATCCTCATTTAGCCTACTTCCGTTTTTTTCTATTATATTAATAGGTAGATGTAGACACAGGAGTAAATTTAAATTTAAACTATAGAAAAATTATGATAGATAATGCTTAAATAAAAAAAGCATAAAATTTTATAGAGATTTAAGGTAAATGAACAAAAATAAAATAAAATAAAATAAAAACTGAGAAGAAACCATATGATGTCTACATATTCTTCGATGGAGGGGTAACTGAATTAATAGGTACGAAAATAAAATTGAAATTAAAACTTTTAATTTTAAATTTTGAATTTAATTCAATATAAATATTACTGTATCCTTACGTAAAGTTATTGAAGAAAGTTATATTTATCTAAATTTGTATTAAATCTGGAGTTTTAAGGCGAAAAGTATTTAGAATTTAAATTTAAAAAAATTAATATGATTACAACCAGCAATAAAATAAAAAAAAGCCGGAAGTTGGCTAAATGAGGAGAAAACTCTTCTTTTAAAACCCATAACAGGATGGAAATTAATTTATAATCCTAATGTGACCGGTTTTTGTTTTTTTTAGGATATATATATATATATATATATATATATATATATATATATATATATATATATATAGACGTTCAGAAATATTTGCTGCCTAAATAATCAGGATATTGATACGATACTCTTAAAAAGATATTATTAGGTGTTTCTTATTGCAAAATTAGACACCAGGAAAAGTTTTCAACAAATACAAAATGAATGCGTAGCAGTCCAACAAAAGCATGCCTTTTATATAGTTCAGTTAGATTTGATTTTTGTGAATAAAGTTTTAATTCTGTTGAGTTTGGCAATGAATAATAACTCATATTACGTTTTATTGTGTATAATGCTTCATAAGAAATTAAAAAAAAAATCCTGGTGTTTATTTATGGGCAATAGAATTCATATAGATTCCCGCATTCACACAAACTCGTATACACACATTTATTCATACGCCGAAACACACAAACACAAGTTCACAATTACACGCAAACAACATACAGAGACATATATATATATATATATATATATATATATATATATATATATATATATATATATATATATATGTGTGTGTGTGTGTGTGTGTGTGTGTGTGTGTGTGTAGAGAGAGAGAGAGAGAGAGAGAGAGAGAGAGAGAGAGAGAGAGAGTGAAACAGACAGATTTTGAAGAGTTCATTTATTTTTTCTTAATCTTAATTATACTTTTCGTATGAATAATGTCAAACATCCGGTTGTCTCAGCAAATGAAAAGGCTCACAGAAATTGTTGACTTAAGAGCGCAACATAATGATACAAAGATAGCTGGCTTCCTGAAAGTTTCCTTATCCTTCGTTGTTAAATTTCGAAAGGGAAAAGCAGGGATCCATTAACAGCAGCTACGTGCCAAACGCATTCAGAGAGTCCAAATAACATTATTACACATAACTTCGTACGAAAAATCCAAGATACAATCGATGGTTTCTTTGGTTCCTTTGTTCAATGACATATTAACCTTTGTGGATTATTTGACACCAAAGCCACATTCGAAGAAGAATATTAATGGTTTTGTTCAACCCATATTTGGTGTTGGATAAGGGTGTCCATAATTTTCCCATGGTTATTTGTCCGAAATTGACTTAATAACGTCAGTAAGTTTGAATTCGTTTACTACGATGTCATAATACAAAACCACGGGGAATTCCCCAAAGAAATAATCGAGTCATTGCAAAGCACCGCAAGGTAATTTTCTAGAATTGTGTACAAGATTATCGGCTACAAGTTGTTTGTGATGCAAAGGGTCAGTTTATGTCGGATATGACAAAAAAGAATAGTTCGATCGGTTCAAAGCGCTTGCTAAACAAGTTATAACATCAAGAGGCCTTATTTTCTTTCCGATAGGAAAATCTTAGATTAAAACCCAACAGCAAAACGAAGGAATGACATGGTTATGGCTAGAACCAAATAAATTCCAACGGTCTAATATATGTTGTTTCCCCCAAATCTAATGGTCTCTGGAGACCTTAGTAATGAAGAAAATGCTATGTATTCTCACTTTTATTACAGATTCAATGCAGCTTTCTTCATAGAAAAATTAGAAAATGGTGTGAGACACTGAATAGGTAGATTACGCAACAGAAGACTCTCAGTCCGACAATATGACGTTGCGCCATCTAATAAAGCTAAGACAACACATGCATGGATGCTTGCCAGTCTCAATTATTATGTTCTCCCCGAAAAATGGGTTCATAGCTCACCAGACGTCCGTACACTGGAGTATTACGTACGGTGTTTGGGCGAGTGAGATTTTGATCAACACCCACATAACAATATTTCAAGTCCCCCAAAAGTTGAACTATTTACAAAACTGATAAAGACCTTGTGATTCGAATATGTCAAACGTTAGTTTGCATTGAAGCTGTCATTGATGCTAATGGTGGATTTATGAATCAGCGAAGCGAAATGATTCTCAAGAGCATATGGATCAATTTGTTTTCTAATACAGCTTTTTGTCTGTTCTATATTTCCTTTTTATAAGTTTATATAAATAACCTAAAAAACTGCCACATTTTATATATATATATATATATATATATATATATATATATATATATATATATATATATGTATGTATATATATATATAAGTCTGTGTGCGTATGATACTCTACGCGAGTCTTAATTTCCACGCGTTCTTTTCGATATGACATAATGCAGCTTCAAAATGTCGACTCCACAGGAAGAAACTCTTCCGGTGGGACAGTGCCAAAAATAACCTAGTTTCTTCAGCGTACCTCTTTAGACGCGAGAACAGGTGTTATCTGTAATGAAGGTCTCCCGAAGCTGAGCTGATTCATCTTTTAGAACAATAAACTGGTATTAATGACAGGTACGTATGTATGTATGTATGTATGTATGTATGTATGTATGTATGTATGTATGAGGGAGTGAATTTCTGCGTGTACATACACAAACATTAAGGCAGACAAATCGAAAAATTATGTAGGTGAAAGCAACAAGAGAAAGGAAGAAGAAAATAGAGAATGACTATAGACAATTGATTTAACGACAGTCAGATATTTAAGTAGTTAATATAGCGACAGAAAAAAACTAAAATGGAATAAAATTTTAAAAAAACAAAAAAAAAACTACAAATCCCACCCGTTAAGGATATTACAGAGTTATACATTAGTGAAGATTCGACAAAAATCCGTCTATTTTTGTGCGTCTTTGTCTAAAACGCAAATCCTTTGTTCTCTAAAGCCTATGAAAAGCTTTAATGTTGCGAACGATACTCCGTCCCATAAAAGATCCTACATTTACATATGAATTCAAAGAAGCAGAATTCAAACGACTATTATGGTCTCTTTCATGAGAACATGTGTCTAAGTAAAGAATTCTCAGATGATAAAATGTGTTTACACTTTGAAAGGAAATATGACGTATCTAAAAAAGTTAATTTCTCACCGAGTCGAAATGGTTTTAAAGAAATAGCATTTTTTAAAAATCAACGCTATGTTTTACCCTTACCGTTGAATCTACCTGAAACCATTTCATTGGTTATAAAGTAACGTTAGCGACCTTAATCGAGGGTGACCCTTAGGCTCCATTTTCGATAGCTACTACATCCAGATGTAGAAGAGGGCATCACTCATTTCCTTGTATTGCCACACGTTACCCTTGATCCGTACCTTGTAATGCTGCGTTAAGCAAGGAGGCATCAAGTACCATTTTTGAGTCTTTGGTATGACTCGGATTGAACATCGGTCTCCTAGACCATTAGGTAATCACCCAAACCGTTATTCCAATAAGCTCGTAAAATTTGGTAGAATCTATTTATAATAGGAATACTTGAAACAATCCAACTCTTTGCAAATTACTTAGATTAGATGAGAATATTTGATATGAAATAACTGAATGCAAAGAAATGATTAGTGCAAAAAAAGACGCAATTACGAAATAAAACTGCAATGGAACACTTGAAATTGATTTAGCAGTAAACAAAGATTTTGAAATGTGGCATTAAATAACGTATATAGAGATGATATGCAATCAATGTATAGACTGAAAAAACTCTGATCAAAACAAGAACTCGCAGATCCGGATATAGAGATAGATTAAGAGGGGGAAGACTACAAAGACCTTAAGGTAAGGGTCAAAGTCAGACTGCAGCTTAGAATTAAACCAGGCAGTTGCGAAAGAATTGAACCAGCAGCCACATCACCTTTGTCATGCACAACCCTCGTAATAATTCATGGAAAACGGCTCATATAATACATATAAATCAAAAGAGACTGAAATTTTTGAATTCGATCAAAAAACCATGAAGTAAATGATCTTTGTTTAATAATGCTGTTGTTATACTGCTTAATTTAAGGTAGATATTTTTAGAACATACGCCAAATAGTCCCTTCTGCCGTAGGGGCCTATAATAAGCTGATTATATCACCAGCCGAGGGTTTATAAATTTTAAAAAAATGTGTCCAGGGTAAGACACTAAATTACATAGAATAATGAAACTCTTCTCCAAGAGATCTATGAAGTGTGGAGTGCTATCATTATTCCTAGGCCCACTCTGACTCAGATTGTGTCTGTTAGGGTCTGACAGATTTGTTTAAAAACTATTCGTATTCTATTGGATTACTTGATTGCCGTGTAACTGTAACTTATTTGAATTAAGATTAACTGCTTGAAGCTATGATTATTTACTAAGGATTAATATTTGCTAGTTCTCATATTCGTCATTCATAGTATGTGTTCCTTATATCTTCTGTAGAGTATCCAGTTTGTTTATTAGAGTTATCGTATATTTATCGCTATTGTTAAGTTACAGTGGATGGTTTTGGTTGTTCGAGTCATATTCCTGCGAAATCTCAATTGTATCTTCGTCGAGACAATGAGGCAGTCGGGGGACACACCCTCACAATTCAAAGAACTATTAATCCATTTTTGTATTCATGAGGGTATAGTCTATCAGTTCTTTATTTTTATTTGCGTCTGTGTTGGTCCATCGTTTTCATTTCCTTATCTGAAATTTAGTATTAAGGCATGTCAATCTGCTTTGAAAAGAAAAATTCATTAGTTACTCCCAATTTTTGTTTCACTATGGAAGCTGAATTTGCTGTTTTCCTTTTTACCTTTTTGAACATTTATGCCTCCTCCGATGATGAGAAAGTTTTGTGATTAGGGATACTACGAACAAGGGAGGATAGCACGGCAGCAGAATGCATACCAACCAAACAGAGACCAAACATAGGACTCCCTAGTTTTTAAGAAAAAACTTGACAATATAAAAATGGCATTCCTAAATCCTAAAAAAAACCCAATTAATGTCAACACGCGAAAATTATGAGGGCACAAACTGAACTATCTAGCACATACCTCAAAGAACAGAATACATTCAAGTCCAGATCAATTAGATTAGAAACTCGGTAGACGATGGATAATCTCGGATAGCGTGGCAGACAGTAAATGATATAAGTAAAAGGGAGAGTACATTGAGGGATAAACTAAAAACTGCCAGCAAATAAGAACGAATACTCTTGTGTACGGAACACTTTAAGAATCTTCTCAGAAAATTTACTTAAGTTACAGATGAACCGATCACGAATATCATTAATGATTAACTAGACGTCAAACGATACAGTTTACTAAAGATGAACTCGACATTGTAGAATGAAAAATCAAAAACAGGAAGGCTGCCGGTCTTGAGGAAATACCACCAAAAATATGGAAAACAAGTAAACTAGACCTCATACTGCTCCGATACTGCAGCGCCGAACACAGTAGATGGATGGACAAAAGGCTGCATCCTCCCTTTCTCCAAGAAAGGTGACATTTGAAATGCCAAGAATTACTGTGGTAAACCTTTACTTCTATAGCGGCTAAGACTTACAATGCTCTGCTACTCAACCGCATCGAACCCGTATTTGAGAAAATTCTTAGGAAAACTCAAAATGGTTTTCGGAAAAATTGATCCAAAACATTACAAATTCTGACCATTCGACGAATTCTAGAAAGGGTTTATGCAAAAAATCTTGAGGCGACACTCTTTGTCGTAGATTTCTCCAAGGCATTTGACTCCATACACAGAGGGAAGATGGAGCAAATACTTCTAACCTATGGTCTCCCCAAAGAAACAGTCACAACCATAATGAAGTTCCATAAAAACACAAAAGGAAAGTTCACTCTCCAGATGGAGATACAGAATTATTTGTTCTGCAAGGCCATATTTTATGCCCATACCTGTTCATAATCTGTCTAGACTACGTGCTTCGAACTCCAATAGATTTGATGAAAGTATTTTGTTTTATACTGAACATGGCGAGAAGCTCAAAATATTACGAATGCAGACTGCGCTGATGACATAGCCCCGCTGCTAAATACACCCGCTTAAGCCGGATCACTGCAGCATAGCCTGGGAAAGGCAGCTGACAATATAGGCCTTCATGTCAATGTGGACAAAACAGAGTACATGTGCTTTAAGGAAAACCAAACAAAACACATCTCTACCCTATCAGGTAGCTCCTTGAAACTAGTGAACAAGCTCATCTACCTTGGAAACAACGTCTCATCTACTGAGAATGACATCAATACGCAACTAGTAAAAACATGCTCAGGAAACGACAGGCTTTCGGTCATGTGGAAATCAGACCTATCCGATAAAATAAAACGCATTTTTTCCAAGCAGAAATCGTTCCCATATATGGATGCATCAAATGGACGCTGACTAAGCGCATGGAGAAAAGGCTTCACGGCAATTGCCCAAGTATGCTACTAGCTCTATTGAACAAATCCTGGAAGTAAAACCCACAAAACAACAGCTATACGGTCACCTACCTCTCATCTCTAAAACTATTCAAATCAGACAAACAAGACATATAGGACACAGAGGGAGACGTTGGCGCAAGCTCATAATCGACAGTCTCCAGTGGTCTCCATCAGGAAGGTTTTGGATATCCGGCTGTGACCTATCTACAAAAGCACTGTACAGACAAAGGGTGTCGTCTCGAGGACCGGTCGAATGCGATGGACGATAGCGGCGAATGGAGATGGAGAGTCAGGAAATTCCATGCTCTTGGGAATACATGATGGTGATGATTATTGACTACTTTCATCTGTAACTATGAATAAATAGATTATTATTTGAAGACCAATTTAAAAAGGTTAAGAGAAATAAAATCATACCACAAATTATAAACGTAAACATGATTTATACCATGCAATTTATTATTTGAAAACAATCCCTGAGGATTTTCGTAGAAACAACAAAACACCTAAAGAATAAATCTAACAAATGTAAATATAAAGAGTCAACGTACAGAATTTCCAACATCTAAGCATGAAATACATCCTGACAGGTCGACATCCAATTCAAATGGATCAATCAATCAAACAAACAATGTAAAAAAATTATGCAACGTATTTTTTTCAATCATCCTCTTTTAATTATGATATCACAATGAACGGCAAATGAGGTAAAAGAATAACTTGAAGCTTTATTGAAATATAACACAATTGTGGTCAGTTAGACCGGAACTTTCAAAATCATCTAAGGGGAGACAATCAAATCTGTCTTTCCAACTAGATGGTATAGCAATGTTTAATAAATTATTTTTGCTCGTAAAAACGGTGCTATTTCTAACAATACAGTTTAGCATAAATACAGTTTTTGATTTTCAAACAGTTAAATGTAAAAGCAGTTAATTTCATCGAATATTTTTGGTTGGTCCTGCACTGTTATGGTTCAGTTCGAACTCGTGAAGCATAATTATCCAGTCGGCTGGGAGGCTGTAGAATACACCGACTGCATCTCTGCAAAGATGTAAGACACTCCCAAAGATTATCCTGGGTATGACATTAAACAATCTGATGGTGAACCCTCAGTAATTGTGACCTTGAAAGGCCAGAAATAAATAACACAAAGAGGCGGAAGGTTTACAGCAGTATATATATATATATATATATATATATACAAAATACACACGGTAACGGTCACCAGTAACTGACCAGTCTCGCTTGGCTCATTTATCGAATCAGTCACTATTTATAATGTCGGGAGGGTCCATTCAGTGACGTCATAAGTATATTCCCAAAACGGTAATGCTGGAGCTTTGGGGAATGCGGACTACCTCTCCATTGTCATCACCCCCAGGTTCACTCTAGCTCGGAGTGGTATCATCGGAAAGGGTCGTATCTATAGGTCAAATAAAACTAAATTGTGTAATTACGCTAAATTGAATTGTTTGAAATTAACTGCTTTTACATTTAACAGTGTGAAAACCAAAAACCGTATTTATGCTAAACTGTATTGTTTAAAATTGAACTGTTTTTACATTAACTGTGTGTAAATAAATGGCTTAGATAAATAGTAAGTGATACATAGCAATACTTGGGACCATTTAATTTTGTTGACTAAACTGACAAGTTTGAAATAGAACTGTGTTTGACCTTTAAACGGTGTACTTATGCTAAATTGAATTGTAAGAAACAGAACTGTTTATATGCATAGAAATGGATTAGGCATTGAATAACCTTCAATGGTTGAAACGCCATAAAACAAAACCATTTTCATATTTAATTGTGTTTAAATTTTATTCTTATGTTAAATTCAATTGTTTGATATAGTACTATTTTTGACATTCAACTGTGTGTAAACAAAAAGTTATGCATAAACTAAAATGCATTGTTTGAAAAGTTTGTCAAACTGACTTAATTCAGCGTTAAATGACCCGAAAAGTGCTGATACGCCGTTATACAAACCAACCAATTGACCAACCTGAAGCATGAATAATGAATTAGACTACGTTACACGTTCCTCTATTCTGCTTTCAAATCACAGAGGGAATGAAGTAAAGCAGAATGTGTGGGAGGACGAACTATCATGATACTATAAACCCCAAAAGTTAAGTTTCACGGCTTCATCACCTCCGATCACGTGATATACGTGCCACAAACGAGCACGTACCAAAATAATACCAATCCTTTCACTCAGTTCAGTAATTTCCCAATATGTTTTAGTCAGATGATTTATTTTTCTTTGGATTTAAAGTGATAAAAGTAAAAAATAAATAATAATGATAAAAATGTTGACTTGAAGCAACATATACTGATATATTCTTTGTCAAAATGATGCTATTTTTAAGGATCTACTACCACGTTTATTGATAAGGTAACTTAGTTTACGGTTTTTTCTTGCTCGAGACTTACATATAACTCGAATGAGATATGCTATAATTGCCCTTCTCTACACAATAATGCTGCGAACATTATTGAACAAGACCTGGAGGCAGAACCTCACAAGGAAGCAGCGGTACGGCCACTTACCACCCATCACAAAAACTATCAAAGTTAGACGAACTAGATATGCGGAACACTGCAGGAGAAGTAGGGATGCAATCATAAATTACCTATTCCCGTGAACCCCTTCACATGGACGAGGAAAGGCAGAACGACAAGATAGAACCTACATAAAATAGCTCTGTGCCGATACAGGATATAGCCCAGAAGGCTTAGCGATAGAGAAGGGTAGTGGGAGACTGTCAGGGATATCCGTGCTGATGGCACGACATGATGATGATGATATTATACCTTCTTTTAGAATGATATCTTCCAATATTTCTCTGTTTCTGTCACACACACACACACTCTCTCTCTCTCTCTCTTTCTCTTTCTCTCTTTTTGGATATACATAGAAAATATCTGTTGATCATACAGCTTTTCTTGCTCGAGATTTGCGTATAACTCGAATGTGCTATGCTATATTACCCCTTCATATAAAATGCAATCTCTCAATCTTTCTCTGTTTCTGGCTCTGTCTTTCCAAACCTACTGCTCCTCTCTCTCTCTCTCTCTCTCTCTCTCTCTCTCTCTCTCTCTCTCCTTTTATATATACAGAGAAAATATCGGCTGACTATAGAGATTTTATTTCTGGATATGATCTACAAGATGTTATTGAATTTATTAATGATACTAATCGTCAAAACACACAGATAATATATTAAGAAACAAAAGCACACATTCCACGTATAATCGGAAGAGCACCTTATTTAGGGATTATCGTCTTAAAAAGTGCTGTTTGCTTCCCTAGTTCAAAATCTAGACCTGGCTATATGTATTTTACTTTACGCTTTTATAATTGGGAAAGGCATAACATTTGCCTATTAGCAATGAGTAAATAGTAGGTCAGACTAGGTTCTTTAACTTAAGTATGGCAACGGGTCTAAGAAAAAAAACATTTAAACCTGTTTAGTAACTTAACAGTGTTGCATCCTTTTTAAACGGAGACGTTGTTAAATACATATATTGCACACTATTATTGATTTCATGTCTCTACTGTTAGTGGTCTTTAATTATTATCATTTTTACCTCTTTGCAAGGTTTTCCCCCCATCCTAAATTGGTGGTCTTTCACAGGAGTCGAAGTAACAGCAATATACTCTCATATTCAAAATACTTCAAGCTTATTTGGCTGATTTTAGTATTGCCGTGGGTTCGATGATATTGTTTCTCTTTTCTTGTTTATTGAGGAATGTATTACGATTGATGACACCATCATGTTTCTCAACTCTTTATGCTGTTGGGCTTCGGGTAGGTATTGGTCTAATTTTTGGTGTAATTTTATTTTGTTAACGACTTGATATCAACTTCTTTTCTTGTTAACTACCACGAGGTCTGATCTTATGATCGGAATCGTGTTGTTCGTTTTTATTTCGAAGTTCCAAAGAATGTCATAGTAGAAATTCAGTCCTCTGATCTCCAAGCAACTCGTACTTCTGATGGAAGCACGACTCAGATGGAACCCAATATGAAATATGTCTTTAAACACTGCTGTTGGAATTATCTGGTGATTACCGTTCAAACTAGCCTTGGAGGCTGTTTGATTCGTTGATCATCTGAACTGATATTCAAAAATTGCTGTGATTCTCATGGGCCAAGGAAACGGTTACTTCCCAAACCGATGAGCCATGGTAATCTCCTCTGGTGACAAATCTCAGCAGGATAAGTCGATCCCTTCATCAGAAGAACAACTATGCCAATGATTAAATATAACAATCTAATAACAGTAATTAATATCAAGTGAAATACTGTCAGCTATCGTACGGAATCTATAGCGATACGAAACAGAACACAGCGTCTAGATTGGCTATACGTATTAGGATCGTAAGTTAACTTAGGCAACTTAGTGCCAAATTGGATTCATTCAGTATGAGTGCATTTTTTTTTCTGGGCTGACTGCTATAATTTTTGGAGTGACTTATCACTTTCAATACTAGTATATCCGCAGTCAAAACGCATACTATATTCGTGACGACAAACTCTACCATTATATGTACTTTTATTTCCATAATAAAACTATTCCCACGCTGAAAATAGATCCTAATTCAACTCTTGTTCAAATCAAGTTCAACGCCCCTTAATAACTCAAAACAATATTCAAATATTGTCAGCCTAACTTGCTGTTAACTCAGGCAGGCTTCGACATCCTTTACACATTTTGACCTCAAGCTAAACGGTGCTACATCTGGTCTTCTCAACAATAAACCCATTCTCTATGAAAGCTTCAAATATCTGATTCTTCACATTAACCCAAACAAGACAGCTGTGAAGAAAATTACGACTACGATATTCTCAAAAAATAATTAACTCTGTTACATTCGACACTGCAAAGCAGTATACAATCAAAGTCCGATAGATAGATGGATGAAGGGATGCATACTCCCCTTCCCTAAAAAGGGAGACCTCGGATTAGCCAAAAACTACCGAGGCATAACACTTACATCCATAGCAGCCAAAATCTACAATGCCCTACTACGAAACCGCATAGAACCCAAAATCGACAACATACTTAGAAAAAACCAAAATGGCTTCCGAAGAAATAGATCCACGACCTCACAAATATTAACCATCCGTAGAATCCTTGAAGGTGTACGGGAAAAAAACCTACAAGCGACATTAATATTTGCTGACTTTACCAAGGCTTTCGATTCCATTCACAGAGGAAAGATGGAACAAATCCTACTAGCGTACGGCATACCTAAAGAAACCGTAGCGGCAATAACGATTCTCTATAGAAACACTAAAGTAAAAGTACGATCACCAGATGGAGACACAGAATACTTCGACATTGTAGCAGGAGTACTACAAGGGGACACACTGGCTCCGTACCTCTTTATCATTTGTCTAGACTACGTACTTAGAACATCGATTGACAAAATCAAAGAGAATGGCTTCGAATTGACGAAGAAAAGAAGCTGAAGGTACCCCGCAAAAACAATTACCGACGCCGACTACGCCGATGACATAGCGATACTGGCAAATACACCTGACCAAGCCGAAACACTACTGCATAGTCTGGAGCGAGCAGCAACAAGCATAGGCCTCTATGTTAATGCACACAAAACGGAATATATGTGCTATAATCAAACGGGGGACATCTCCACTCTAGAAGGAACCCCTCTTAAACTAGTAGACAAATTCACTTACCTAGGAAGCAGCGTCGAATCAACCGAAAAGGACATCGAAACGAGGTTAACGAAAGCATGGACAGCTATCAATAGGCTATCGATTATATGGAACTCAGACCTAACCGATAAAATGAAACGCAGTTTCTTCCAGGCAGTGGTCACATCGATACTGCTATATGGCTGCACTACATGGACGCTAACAAAAAGTCTCGAGAAGAAGCTTGACGGCAATTACACAAGAATGCTACGGGCAATCTTAAACAAGTCCTGGCGGCAACACCCCACAAGACACCAACTGTACAGCCACCTGCTCCCTATCACGAAAACTATTCAAGTTAGACGAACCAGACATGCAAGACACTGCTGGAGAAGCAGGGACGAACTCATAAGAGATATACTCTTATGGACCCCCCCCACATGGCCGTTCAAAGGCAGGACGACCAGCACGAACATAGATTCAGCAGCTATGTGAGGATACGGGATGTTGCCCTGAAGACCTACCTAGGGCGATGAACGATAGGGAGGAGTGGCGAGAGAGGGTCAGGGATATCCGTGCTACCAGTGCGATATGATGATGATGATGATGAATTTTGTCATAATTATTTTCATTTTATTTGATTCCTTGCGAGTTTTTCACTCCCTCTCAAACTGATGTGCTTTTAATGGAGACTGATTGACAAGAAGAATCCTCCAGTCTTCAGGACTCTCTTGAGTATTCTAACCACTGTCAAAAACGTTGTCTGGATAATCTCAATTTTTCCTCTTATTTCTCATTCCTATAGTCTTTTTTCCAAGCCTCTTGTACTGTTCCGTCCAAGAGCATTAACAACAACAGGTATCACCATTATTCTCATGTTCTAGTGTTTTGGCAGTAATATACAAGTATTGATATATCTTTTAATTTTCTTTAATTTTTTTCGTTTCTATTTATGGTCCGTTGCTACTGCAAAACAAATTCCAATGAATCAAAAAATATTTTTTTCTTATTTCTAATAATTTTATTTATTTATTTATTTCATTTATTATGAATTTTCTAGTTGATAACCACGAAGTCTGGTGCTCTGTGTAGGACTCTCATTAGTTTGCATCTAAAAATCTAAGACAATTTTAAAGACAGAATTTATCGATAGATTTTACGGGTTTTATATTATTATTATTAGTAGTATTAGCATTATTATTTTACTCCTTGAAAGTTTTTCACATCAGCGTTAGTTAATGATCTTTCAATGGAGTTTGAGTGACAAAATGTCTCCTCAAGTCTCCAGGACTCTTTGTATTCTGGCCGATCTTAACAATGCTGTAATTTGGATAATCTTTACCCCTGTCGTTATTTCCAAGTCACCCAGTCCTTATACCGATCTTTGTTGACTGTACCATGAGTAGCAATTACAATTTGTATAATCGTCACTTTCATGTTCCACAGTTTTTTTTTTAATTCCCTAGCAAGGTCGAGGTACTTTTCCTTCTTTTCGCATTCTTTCAATTTATCTCAGTGGTCTGCTGGGACAGCACTGTTCACAATTCTGTAAGTTCTCTCTTTGATGATTATATTTAGGTCTGGTCGTCTAGCCGAAATCTGGTGATCCTTTTGTATCTCAAAATCCCAGGGAAGTTTGTGTGTCTCATTTTCCAGGACAGATTCTGGGTTGTTCACATACCATTTGTTCTTATGATCAAACTTCAATTTCTCGCACAATTCCCAGTGGATAACCTTTCCCACCCAATCGTGACTAGTTTTGTATTCTTTTTTGCTAGTTTGCTGCATTTGTATGTTATGTGATTGATCGTCCTGTTGTTATATAATAAGGATTTCGGTTCATGCCTTTGAGTTTAGTTAGGCTGAAAACCTTTCGGCTCAGCACATGGGTTAAATGGGTGCAACATGGAGGCAGGTGTTAACGTGGGTGCGTGCGGGTGGATGGAGGTGTCACTCAGATGACATAATAGTCCGAAACGAAACGGGGTGACAGGGTGCGGGTGACGTCACACACCTGAAGCGCGCGGAGGTTTGTGTGAGAATCTGAAGAAAGTAAGAGAGTTGAGAATTAGACGCCAAACGAGAAGGATCGACTTTTGGGGCTTACAGACGCGAGGCGAACTTGCGCCCTATGCGGGCCGCTCGAGATGGGAGTCAAATGAATAAGACAGCATAGAAGATTGTGTCTCTCCTCCTTACGTCGAAACCTTTAACTCAAAGTTAATAAAAAGGTTTCGTACCTGAACAAGAAGTCGTTACGTGTTTTCGAATTCCGAGATTCCTATGTTCTTTATATGTTCTATCGTTATGAACATTATATGTCCATTTCGCACATGGCCATATTCGTGTATATGGCTATGTAACACCGTCTCTATCATTTCATAACCTACATCTGCTGTTTTGCTGGGTCTTATCAATTTTTTTTCTTTGATATGGTTGTCTTTATGGTGGTGTTTTGTGTTGCTGTTAAAAAAGATTCAGTTTCACTCATAAGGTTTGTTTTTCATAGCCACGTCACCGTTTTCTTGTGTGAGATGTCGCTTGTTAGTTGCTTAAAACGAACACATAATTAATAATTTTTCTCACTTTTGTATCAGAGTCATTTTCATTCTGCTGGTCCTCGTGTCAATAATATTGTTTCTGGTGACTGCAATCAGTATTTCTCAGCACTTTTCTTTGTCCTCTTGGAATCGTTGTATGGATGTTTAAACGCCGTCTTTAATGTTGACTAGTCCTCTTCCTCCCTCTCTTCTTGACACATTTCCTCTGTCAACTTCATCACTGGGATGCATGGTCATTAGTTTTCTTGATCTCTGATCCATTGGCTTCAGTTCTTCTCTGGTCCTCTTCTAGAATGGTCCAGAGTATCTTAGGAGGAGTACAACCCAGGCATTTCTTCCTTTGAAAAGGTTTCTGCTATAGAGTTTTGTCTAGAGTAATTTTCTGGTTCTTCGAAGATACTTTTTAAAATTTATTTCTTTCATTTTCGCTTATTTGATTGAGTCAGCTTCCAATATTCACCAGTATTTGTCTCCTTTATTCTGAGCGTTCTGATTACTACTTGATTTGGTAGTTCGACTCTTTCCATAATGTTCGTTTGCCACTTTTCATTACAAGCATGGAGCATTTTCTACGCCATATTCAACTCCTATATCTTGACTGTATGTTTTCACAGTCTGTTTTAGAGTTTCCAATTCTTTTCCGTTTTTGTCAAAAAGTTTGATGTCGTCCATTTACATCAAGTGGTTGAACTTTTTTCTGCGATTTATTGAGTTTTTTTCCGGCTGTGCATTTCCTAAGGTTGTGATTTATTGGCGTCATGGCTATTACAAATAGTAATAGAGATAGTGCATCTCCCAGGAATATGCCTCTTTGGATCTTGTTCTAAACTTTTTCCTCCTGCTGTCAATTCCACTCTCCAGAGTTGCATGTTCTTCTCGAAAATTTGTACCACTTGGTTGTGTGCTTTATACATTTTGAGACAGTGTTGTATCCAGCTTTGGGGGACGGTATCGTAAGACAAGCTGTAGTCAATCCAGATCATAACTAGATTTTTCCGTTTCATTTTACTCTCGTTGACGATCTGTCGATGTATATATAATAGTTCCTCTGGGCCTCTGGGCCTCTTACAGCATCCCTTCTATTCGCTAGGGAAGATTCCGTGGCTTATCAATTAGTTATAGATTTGTACCGGAAGTCGTTTCCACATCATCTGTAGGCCCGTTTTGCCTCTATAGTTATTTGTGGTGGTTTCTTTGAGTGGGTCTTTTTGGATTAGTGTTGCATATTGACCCCGGCCGAGCTATCAAAATAGGAAATGCACCTGTGTAAATAATAGGTGCATCCTGTCCAAGGTATCAAAGGGATAACCTTGACTGTCGACTGGTTGAATTGAGTGGGCGAAAACAATAATATAACTCGGTGCACAGGAAGTTCGAGTTAGTTGGAGATAAGATGCTGTAGAGAGAATCAGCACCCAGTAGAGGGGGCCCTCAGGATCCCTTATTGTGCAGTTGGAGTTCAGAGCTTCAGATGAGCTGGAGATAAGATGCTATAGAGAGAACCAGCACCCAGCAGAGGGTGTCCTCAGGACCCCCGATTGAGCAGTTGGAGTTCAGAGCCTCATATGAGTTGGAGATAAGATGCTGTAGAGAGAACTAGCACCCAGCAGAGGGTGCCCTCAGGACCCCCGATTTAGCAGTTTGAGTTCAGAGCCTCAGATGTGTTGGAGAGAAGATGCTGGAATGAGGACCGTGTCCCAGAGAGGCTGGGGCCCAAGCCCCTTGTTGAGCAGCCCAGGAGAACGGAAAGAAACGCTGTTATGGCCATAAGAGTGGAGGTCAATATGTTACAGTTGTGTTCAGTCTCCAACTCCCTCTCGCACACAACCCTTTCAATAAAATGAGGGGTATATTTTTCTAAAGACCTGTGTCCGCTCGTCTTCATTGCGTCGTTATGTTTCTGCATGCATATGTGTATGTATATTTATTCATGGCAATACAACATTAGAGGGGTCTTCCCTATGGTCAACCATTTGGGTATCTCAGTTTTCTGTATGCATTTATTCATTTCGGGAGCAAGTCTGTCGTATATGGAGCAGAATTTTTAAAACCAAAATCTATATATTGCATCTATTCCTAGAGTTTTCAAGTTTGATATTTTTAAGTGTTTCCTTCAGCACGTCGAGGAGTATTTTTTGCCTGAGAGCCTTCTTCGAGCATTTATTACTTGGTTTCCATGTTGTTTATCCATTTGGCTTATTTATTATGATCTTTCTGTTCCTATATTATACTCCAAATCTTTTTTGTCTCCTGCATCTGGTTGTTTGTATGGCTTCGCCCATTCTCCCTTAATTATTGATAGATTTAACGGCGTTTTGGAAAGTATTGTTTTGTCTACATTGTTTGGTCTTGTCTCGGAATATTTTTAGTTTTCCTTCTTTCGCCAGTATTTTTTTTAGTTGTTTTCCTCGAGTTTTATTTTTCGTTCTAGTTACTGTGCTTTTTCAATTTTGCCCGAATATTTTCTTTATATTCCGTTTTAGTATTCTTGCTTATTGTCGTAGTCTTTTTTATCTGTCATTCAAGTCTGAGTTGCCACCCGGGTTTTGACTTTCTGTCTGCAGTCTTCAAGGAGCCCCCGATTTTTTTCACATGTCCCTGCGTATATTAAATCGTTTAACTCCGTGATGTCGTTTGTCGGTATATTCGTCAATAAGTCATTCACTTTCTCGGTGTCGGACTTTACTGTCCTACAGTTTTGGTTCCTGGGAGAAGGCAATGTGGTTTTCTTTTCAGACATGATTCTTTTAATGGTTTCTACATTAGTCTTTTCATTGGGATCAGTGTTTGCCTTTGTCTGTTTGCGATGTATGGATCATTGTCATGTAGAGTTTGATTAGGATTTTCTGGCTTTCATTTATTTAATATTTCGGTTACTGTGTTAGGGATTTGTTGATGTGTTTGCCGATATATTTGTGGGTGGATTTCCAGTATTTCAAGGTCAGAAAACCAACCATTCTTTGCAACTCTCCTAACCTGTGAGTCCTTGGTTTATTGCAACTCTCCTAACCAGTGAGTCCTTGGTTTATTGTTTTAAATCTGCCATATTATGTCAAGATTTCTATCATTCTTTTTCTGTATTCTCTTTTTGCTAGGTTGCTCCTAAAATAACAGTATAATGCTAGTTTGTTATCTCCCCTTGTCCATTTTCTACGTTGTGATCGAAATATTCATTGTTTGTGTGCCAAAAATACATTTGTGTACCGGGAAGAACAGCCAACATTCGCATGATGACCCATTTTGGCTATCAAGGGAGCACATGACGATCATGACACCCAAACTTGTCGTCTAGGCCCCATATTGATTTATCTTTCGATTTGTCATTTTACAAGGGTAGTATATTGTTCTTATACCAGATGCAGGGGTTGTTTATCATCTGCTCACCTGACACAGATGTGTCCGAGAACATTTACGGTGAATGTTCATGAACAGCGGGTCACACGCATTCAAAAATCTATATTGATATTTTAACTTGGTTAAAGTCTACTAACTTGCTATCATATAGAATGTACCGCCGAAAATTTAATCAAATCTAAGAAAATTTAAACAAATCTAATTCATGCCTTCGAAATAGTTTAGCTGGAAAAAATCTGGAAAAAATGTCATCATTTAAATCGCAAACATTTAACCAAAGATTTCACGAGCAACAAAATACATTATGCATTTTAAATCAAAGATAATTTTTACTAACCTGATATTTTCCTTCTCGAAAAATACACAGAGATGGTTCGTTCTTTATTTCTGTTTGCCAGGTGGTCGAGTCTATGTGGCTCCCACTTTTTTTTTGTTTTTTTATAAGAAGAGGTCACGTGACATTCGAGAATATTCGATTCTAATGCCATCTCTCCTCCATTATTATTATTATTATTATTATTATTATTATTATTATTTACTTGTGACCATCTAATTCCTTGAAAATAAATTTCAATATTAGATAAACGGAAAATGGTTGGCGTACCGGCAAACGGATCAGTCAACTCTATGCTCGACATATTTGACTGAGTGCTATTTTTGTATTTATTTAAATCAGATATGTCGAAGTCTAAGAGATCACATCAGATATTAATGATTAAAAAAGAAAAGGAAATAAAACAAAGTTTAATACAGCGATCATTCACAGACTTTCTTTTTATGGACTAACAGTTATTCTTTACTGAAAGATGTCTATACCTTGGAGCAAAGTATAAGTGAATCTTTTGTTAAAATTTTGTAAATTTTGCAAATTCAGGTACTACAAAATTTAGGACTAAGTGGTTAAAAATTCCAATAGTTAAAATAACAAACTTTTCAGTTAGAGATAAGTCGATTTTCAATGGTAGTAATAAATAATTCTGTCCTTACGCTGGCGGTCAGTGTGACGCTAAAAGCTTTTCTTATCCTAGTTGTACATATTCAGGTGCAATAATGGATGTGCGTGTTGATACTAGCATATCTGTATGATTATGTGTACATATAATCGCTGTGCATATGTGTTTATATATATTTGGACTTAGATATACCCTATCAGTTTTAAGCGTTACGATCAGGTTTTGTTTGATTTCTTTCCCGATTTATGCTGGCAGCTTCAGACGTTGTGAATGATGTTTCAAAATAGCCAGAATCTCAATATATGTATATATCAAAATAACATATAAAAAGGAATATATAGGGACAAATGTAAATAATAATAGTAATAATAATAATGAAACATGAAGTTTATGGTCATGCCTATTGTAATCGGCACACTTGAAAACATTTCAAGGGTTTCGAAATCAGACAGGAGTAAGAGGAGCTTAGAAGAAACATCGAGACCATCAAGACCAAAGCACTGTTAAAATCAACGAGTCTTCCCAGGAGAGTCATGGAGACCTGAATCAACTTACAATCAATCAGACATTGAAAGACTACCAGCTAACGCTAAAGGGAAAAATCGTAACAATGCTAAAATTACTATTATTATCATCCATGATGCTTCTCAGTATTCTGGTCAATCATAATGATGCTGTCGTTTCGATAGCCTCCACTCCTCCTCTTATTTCCTAGTCCTCCAGACCCATTACCAATCCTTTGGAGACTGTACCAAGCGAAACAATTACAACTGAAATCACCTTCACTTTCATGTTCCATAGTTTTACAGTTCTCGAGCAAGGTCAAGGTACTTTCTTTTTATTTTCTTTTAATTTTACCCTGTGATCAGACGGAACGGCAATGACCACAATTTGGCAGGTTCCCTTCTTTTTGTCGAGTGCCACTAGGTTATATCTTCTGGCCGAGATTAGGTGATCAGTTTGTATCTCAACATCCCAGAAAATGTTGTGCGTCATTCACTAGGACGGATTTCAGGTTGTGAATATATAATTTATTCGCATGATCAAATTAAAATTTCTTGCACAATTCCCAGTTGATCACCTTGCCCACCCAGGTGTCTCGAGCCTTATACTCTTTTTATGCTAATTTGCTACATTCGCTTATTATGTGATTTACAGTGTCGTCCCTTTCACCTACATTTGCTATTTTTTCTGCGTCGGATCCGTTCTTGCTTTGATATAGATGGTTTTTATGACGCTTTTTTTTATAAAGCTATCACAAGAGATCATGTTTATGTCTTAAGGTTTCCTTTTCTGAGTGATGTCCAAGTTTTCTCGTGTGAGATTTCGTTTGCTAGTCGTTTGCAGTATCGATAAAACTTGCAATTTTTTTCTATTTATTTCTGTCTTTTTGAGGATTATGATGCTTGTATTGTTTTCGACGGCTGTAATAGTCATCTTTTTTTTCTTTCAACTCCACTTATTTAATGGTGTCCACTTCCAAAATCCCTAAGTAATTTGTACGTTTCTTTTATTCCGAGGGTTCCAATTATTATTATTATTATCATTATTATTATTATTCCTAGAGGGTGTTTCACACCAAAGTAAGTTAGTAGTCTTTCAAGAGTTCAAGATATAGCCAGTGTCCTCGGGTCTCTAGGATTCGTTTCTCAACAAATTCTGTATTCCGGATGGTTTTTCTTCTTCATCTGATTTCCAGTTCTTCAATCTTTCTCCAAGTTTGGAGACCGTTCATAGCTCACCAACTACAAGTATTATAACCGTCATCCTCATGTACCACAGTTTTTTCTACTTCCCTTGCAAGGTCTAAATGTTGTCAATCTTTTTGCTTTCTTTTAATTTCAATCTGTTGTCTGATAAAATCGACTCGCCGTTTGGTTATTTTTCTGTTATTAATAAGGACGAAGCCAGGTCTCCTGACCAGGATTACCCGATCCGTTTTTATCATACAGTCCCAGAGTTTTTTTTATGTGTTTCATTCTTTATAAAAGATTCTGGTTTGTGCATATACCATTTAGTAGAATGTTCTAAATCCGGTCTCTTACTCAATTACAAGTAAATCACCTTTTCCATTCTGCTATGCTTAATCTTGTACTACTTTAGCGCAAGTTTACTGCATTCGCTTACTTGGAGATTAATCGTTTCTTTTGTTTCTCTTAGCATAATCTTCACTTATTATTATGTTTCGCATTATCGATTTCGATTTAACATAATTGATCCTTATAGCATTGTTTTGTAATTTGTTGAGATTCAGTTTTTCTCTCTAGATTTCCTTTTCTTAGTGATGTTAAAGTATATTCTTGAACAATCTCGCAGGTTTATCTCTTGAAGTAGCCATATAGCTTGTCTTTTTCTTCTCGTTTCTTTTTCTCGTTTTTGTTGATTTTCTATCTGTGTTTATGTCGCAAATACAGTTAATTGCTGTCGTAATAAATCTTTCTTTGCTCTTTTTAACGTAGTCCTAATGTCCTTGCATTTATGAATCAACGCAATCCTCAAAGCTTGCTAGTCATCTTCCTCTTTTTCTTGACTCATACAGTCTATCTCATGTTTGTGCATCGTCTTTAACTAACTGATCCTGTGGTCTATTCATGTGTGTTCGAGTATCGTATATGGGGTGACTGCGTAAGTGTTCATCCCTTTTATGAGATTCTTTCTGTAGATTTTGATTTCGAGAAGCATTTACGTTCTTTTGTAGAAATATTTACGGTTTTTTTTTCCTTTATCTCATTTTTGATGGTGTCTGCTCCCAGTTTTCCAACTACTTTCAGTTTTCTTTTTCTCATAGTGATATAATGCTTTCTGGATTCGCAAGTTCTTTCTCTTTCCTTTTTCTCTTCATTCATTTTTCATGATAAGCCTTGAACATTTTTCAATGCTAAATTCCATTCCTATGTATCGGCTGTATATTCGTTTTGTTTATGTCAGATTCTCCAGTACATTTTTTTTCAATTTCAACCAAATACCTTAATATCATATATTATAGGATTAGGAAGAGTTAAAACGACAGCTCTCCTAAAATCAGTTACGGCACTTTTAAAAAAGCCCAGCAGAACGAAGCAGACTTGCTGTTATTCAAACTCTATCGAACAATTTTCAGTTAGAGCTGGCGTAAAAGCAACAACTCCCTAGGAGTAAAACACAACACCACCAAAAACGGCGATAATAAAAATGATAATGATTATTATAAAATTATTATAGATACAATTTAATATTATTTAAGATCAGATTGTTACGTTAACTTTATTTTCAATGTTTTTCTCCACCTTATCTCCGGCAAAAAATATAGTTATTTTTCTTGTTGCTTGAGACAGGTAAACTTTTTCTTCTTCGGAGCGTCCAGAGGGCATGTCGTACTCCTATGAATTCAAAATCTAAGATATGATTTAATGCATAACATTCGGAGTTTTTGGACTTTCTTCATTTTTATATTCAAAAAGTTTTGGTCGAGTTGTCTCCGGCTTTCTTCAGGTGTTCCTGTCGAACTCGGTAGACAACACGGAACCACGTTCTTTATTTGATTAACGGGGGGTTACATGCTCTGATTCTGTTAACCATAACCGGGTACAAGTATTTCTTGCCTACAGTCAGGATTGAACCTGCAACCTCCAGATGACAAGAATCTTAGGGAACCATCCTCAATGACAGATACGCAATGCGTCCTGCTGGACAACTTAGAGGGAATTTTTTGGACTTAAAACTTGTTCTTATATGACTATGAATAATTTTTATTTGATATGATTTTTTACCTGAGCCAGTACAGCGATTTTTTATCTAACGGTTTTGATTGTTTGTTTCTTTATTGTATTCTTCTCTACGCTTGGCCTACTCAACAGGTCACTGTAGCCCAACACGAGTGGTAATTCTTTAAGGCTTCTAATTCTCCAATGTGATTCTCAAATTTTTCTGGTTAATTTTGTTCTGTTGATACTTGTACTGCCTGTATTGTTTTCGGTGGCTGTAATCAGATTTCCCTCGCGCTTGTTTATGAAATCTTTTATCGATGCATTAATGCCATCTTGAATGGTGGCGAATCCTCTCCCTCCTTCTTTTCTTGACACATACAGTCTGTCTACGTTATCTTTGGAACCCATCATCGTAAGTTTTTATATCATCCGATCCATTTGTTGAAGTTCGTCTCTGATCTACTTTAAGAATGGCCCAGAGTATCATACGAGGGGGGAGATTCCCAGATATTAATCCCTTAGATGAAGTTTTTATTTGCTATGTAGTTTGGTCTCGAGTAGTTTTTTCGTTTTCCGGGGGTTTTTTTCCGCATGTTTACTGGTTTCCGCTTCCAATATTTCAAAACATTTGTAAGTTACCTTTCCTTCGAGCGTTCTGATTTTTTCTTGTTTTGACACCCCTACTCCCTCCGTTATTTATTGTTTTCCACTTTTCATTATAAGCATGGTACATTTCTCTTTGCTAAATCCCACCTCTATATCTTGACTGTGTATCCTCTTTGCCTGTATTAGAATTCCCTGTTCTTTTAATTTTAGGGAAACAGTTTGCTGTCTTCTATGTAAAAAAGGTAGTTCACTTTTTCTTGCGATTTATGAAGTTTGTATCTGCCTGCATATTTTCCAAGTATGTGATTCAGTGGAATCATCGCTATTACAAAAAGTAGTAGAGATAGAATATCTCCCTGAAAGATCTGGATTCTCACTGTTAGTTCGCTTTTCTTCTCGTGTTGTCAGTTCCACTGTCCAGATTCGCATAATATTTTCGATAAACATTTTCACTTCGCCGGATATCTTGTACATTTTGAGACAGTCTCTCATACAGCTTTGTGGGACCATATCATTTGAATTTTTGTATTCTATTTGCACCATAACGAGGTTTTTCTTCTTATTTTGCAGTTCTAAAGGATGTGTTAATCAATTTATTCTAGCTTCCCTGTTCCTATGGTTCTTCTGGCAGCATCCTCTCTATTCCTCAAGGAACAGTCCATGACGTATTAGTGTATCATAATTCTCTCCCCAAATTTGTGCCATGAGTTTTTTCCACATCATTGGTAGTCACATTAAGGATCTCAAGTTGTTAGGAGTGGTTCCTTTTTGGAGGTCTTTTGCAATCAGAATGGTTTTTCCTTTGGTCATCCATTCCTGTAAGTCTGTTTCTTCAAAGCATCAGTTCATTTCGATTCAATATATCGTGTATAAGAGTGAATTCATTAAGCCAGTATCCATGTATGCCATCATGTCCAGGCGTTTTCCAAGTTGGTACATTTTAGTGTTTCTCTGACAGAATTGGTTTGTATTTTCGAATTAAGACTTTCTTCTAGTACGTCTAACTCTTTCGATATTGTTTATCCATTCGGCTTTTCTTTTATGTCCCTTTCGTTCTTATATTTTGCTTCAAAATCGTTTAGCTTGCTTGTCGTCCATTTGTTGGGATGTCTTCGTGCATTATTCCCCTACTTCGCGCTAGAATTTTTTTCGTTGTTTGGGAATGCCCTGCGTGTATTTTAATATCCTGTCTCGATATCGTTTTAGTCTTTTTCCTTTCGCCAGTACTTTATAATTTATGTCATCAAGTTGTATTGTTTGTTTTACTTGTAGTTTTGCTTTTCTTTTTTTGTCCCAGCATATTCCAGCGATTTCCCTTGCTCTTTTAGATTATTGTGTTTTTCTAGTCAAATTCCCCATCCAGTTTTGAGTTTCTGTTTGTGTTCTTTGCGGGATTCCCTGTTTTATCAAAGACTAATTTTTTCCTGCATATATAAGTTCATTTAATTCTGTGATGTTTTTCGCAGATATCATCATTCATCATCAAGTAGTGCCGCTTGCACGGATTTCCCTGGCCCTCTCTCGCGACTTCTCCATATCGTTCATCGCATCTGGCAGGTCTTCAGGGCTACATCCCGTATCCTCACATAGCTACTGTATGTATGTTCAAGCTGGTTGTCCTGCTTTTACTTGGCCATATGCGGGTTCCACAGGAGCACATCACTGATAAGTTCTTCTTTGCTTCTCCAGCAGTATCCTGCGTGTCAGGTTCGTCTAACTTGTATAGTTTTCGTGATGGGGGGCAGGTGGCCGTATAGTTGGTGCCTTGTGTGGTGCTGCCGCAAGGACCTGTTCAATATTCCTCGCAGCAATCTTGTGTAATTGCCGTCTAGCTTCTTCTTCAGCCGTTTAGTTAGCGTCCAAGTAGCGCACCCACATAGCAGTATCGATACGACCTCTGCCTGGAAGAAACTGCGTTTCATTTTATCGGTCAGGTCTGATTTCCATATGATCGAGAGCCTATCGATAACTGTCCATGCTTTCGTTAGCCGTGTGTCGATGTCTTTTTCGGTTGATGAGACGCTGCTTCCTAGGTAGGTGAATTTGTCTACTAGTTTCAAAGAGGTTCCGTCTAGTGTGGAAATGTCACCTGTTTGGTTATAACGTATATAATCAGTTTTGTGTACATTGACATGGAGGCCAATGCCTGCGGCGGCTCGTTCCAAACTATGCAGTAGTGTTTCGGCTTGGTTGGGTGTATCCACCAGTAACGCTATGTCATCGGCGTAGTCGGCGTCGGTAATTGTTTTTGCGGGGTACCTTCTGCTTCTTTTCTTTGTCAGCTCAAAGGCATTTTCTCTGATTTTGTCGATCGAAGTTCTAAGCACGTAGTCTAGACAGATGATATGGGGCTAGCGTGTCCCCTTGTAGTACTCCTGCTACAATGTTGAAGTATTATGTGTCTTCATCCAGTGAACGTACTTTCACTTTGGTGTTTATGTTGAGAATTGTAATTGCTGCTACGGTTTCTTTTGGTAGACCGTATGCTAGTAGGATTTGTTTCATCTTCCCTCTGTGTATGGAATCGAAAGCCTTGGTAAAGTCGACAAATAGTAATGTCGCCTGTTGGTTTTTTGCCCGTACGCCTTCAAGGATTCTACTGATAGTCAATATTTGTGAGGTTGTGGATCTATTTCTTCGGAAGCCATTTTGGTTTTTCCTAAGGATATTTTCGATTTTGGGTTCTATGAGGGTTCGTAGTAGGGCATTGTAGATTTTGGCTGCTATGGATGTAAGTGTTATACCTCGGTAGTTCTTGGCTAATCCGAGGTCACCTTTTTTAAGGAAAGGAAGGATGCATCCCTTTATCCATCTGTCGATCGTATTTTGATTATAGACTGCGCTGCATTGTCGGAGCAGTATTTCGTCGATTTCTCTGGTCTTCCATACTTCTGGCGGGGGATCTCTTCATGCCCTGCAGCTTTCCTATTTTTAATTTTTCTAAAAACCGAGTCGACTTCTCCTTTTTTAGTGAACGGTCCTAGTATAATGTCTAATTGCTTACTGATAATTCTGGTGAACGGTTCATGCGTTACTTTCGGTGGGTTTCCTAGTAGATTTTCGAAATGCTGTTTCCACAGTTTTATTCTTTCTTGTTGGTTTGCAGCTTTTAATTGTGCTCTTTCCTCTACTCACTTCGTTAATTGTTTGCCAGGCTATCCTAGTTTGACTATTTTCCACTAAGTTTTGCATTGACTGTTTTCTTAGCGATAGAAATATTGTAATTTAGTAAGCTTTTTGCTTAAATGAGGCTCAAGGCCATATGAATGGGGCACCCATCACTTGTGATGATTTGCTTGTCTAGTTTGCTAACCGTTACACTGTAATAGTTTCTTCTTGTGATAGTCTTTGTTCTTTGTGTTATGAGAGTGCGATGTTTCGATTGTCATTACTTTGCAGTTCAGTTCGGTTAGATGGTTCTTGTATTTCAGAATCTACTGTGCCAATTATTGTATTAAGGTCTTGTTGCCATGATCTCCTATTTATTTGTTGGAGTATTTCTAATATTACAAGGTAATTAAAATCAACTTTTCTTTATTATCATCCTAATTTTTTTCAGCGAAGTTTTGGGTTTATTATCTGAAATTTAGAGCATTCTTCCAATATTTCTATCGTTCTTTTTTCTATTCACTCTTTGTGTATGGTTTCTCCTAAAATAACTGGGAAGTGCATGTTTGCTGTCTCCCCTTGTCACTTTTATGTGTTTTTTTCTCTGATTTGTGTGGTACTCAGGTCATCGTTCGTGTACCTAAAAAGAGATTAACCAACTTTTGCAGGATGCTGGGTATCTGGGAAGCACCTGCCAATCATGACACTCAGACCTGTTGTCTGCGTCCCAGTGTTATATTTCAATGTCATTTTATCATTGGTAGCATGTTATAGCTAAACTAGACCCAGGGTTTGTTTAAAATCTGCGCAACTGACACAGGTTTTACCAAGTTCCCTTTAAGGAAGTCATACACAAAAAAAAAAAAAAAAAAAAAAAAAAAAACGTTTATCTTTTTTCCTCACCAATAGACATCAACCTAATAGATGTGTTGCAGTAGTTTCCTGGCAGAACTATTTTACCCTAGTGCTGTTAGTTAATGTTCAATGTTCACAGTTTCACGTACATTAAAACAATTAGATCTTCCAAATTTGCAAGTTATTCCGGGCTTTAACAGAAAAATGTTAAACACTAAATAAACAGAATTTGGTTTTATATATCTAAACAACCAAAAACTTAGAAACCAAAAACATGTTCGTAAACAAGTTAAAAACATGGTTTTAGTTCCAAATACTTAAAGTAAAAATAATTTATGAAGTCAATACATACTTTTTGTTTGGTTTCTTTAGAAATTGATATAACAACATATGCGTTTTTTCTAGCTTTTTTAATCTTCTGGTTAGTCTTCACTTTTGCTTTGAAATGTGGACGTTTTTTTTCCTGTTATTTCATTCTGAAATTTGGTCACCTTACAACGAACATTTTTATCCTTCCTTCTTATCTTTCTATATTAAATATATAGCTCACAAGCACTTCCCGCTTTACTAGTCCTCTGCTCAATTAACAGTATCTGCCTTCAATTAACAAAACGGTCAAAAATTAGTTTGCTGCAATTAATCAAAATAAAAACATTCCTTCAGATTTATTCTGTGGTCCGCTAGGAGAGCAAAGTCGACAATTTTGCAAATTCTATTTTTTTTTTTTTTTGTTGATTTTTATAAAGTCTGGTCTTCTGGCCGAGATTAGGTGATCCTTTTGTATGTTAAAGTCCCATAGGAGTTTATGCCTGTCATTTTATAGGACAGGTGCTGGGTTGTGCATTATCATTATTTACTCCTTGGGAGTTTTTCACATGAGTTTTAGCTGATGGTTTTCACTGGAGTTTGATTGACAGCATGTTTCCTCAAGTCTCTTGGACTCTTCCCAGTATTCTGGCCGTTCTCAATAATGTTGTAGCTTGGATGGTTTCCACTCGTCATCCTACCTCTAAATCATCCAGTCCCTTTTAATAATCCTTTGGTGACTGTACCAAAAGCACCAATCACGAGTGGTATAATTGTTACCTTCACGTTCCATAATTTTTTTCAATTCCCTGCCCAGATTGAAGTACCCATTCTTCTTTTAACTTTACTTCAGTTTTATTTAGTGGTCAGCCAAGACAGCAAAGTCCACTAATTTGCAAATTCTCTTTTTTTTTGTTGATTGTTATAAAGTTTGCTCTTATGGCCGAGTTTACGTGATCCATTTGTATATCAAAGTCCCATAGGAGTTTATGTGTGTCGTTCACTAAGACAGATGCTGGGTTGTGCATATATCATTTGTTCGTATGGTAAAATTTAAATTCTTGCACATCTTCCAGTGGATCACCTGGCTGACCCAGTTGTGTCTAGTCTTATATTCTTTCAAGGTCAAGATGTTGCATTCGCTTAAAATGTTTCGTCTCTATCACCACATAAAATACATTCGCTTATTATGTTTCGTCTCTATCACCACATAAAATACATCTGCTGTCTTGTTGAGTCTTATCTATTCTTACTTGGTATGATTAGTCCTTATGGCGTTGATTTTTTCTGCTATTAGGAGAGATTCTGTTTTTCTCTTAAAGTTTCCTTTCTATCGCCACGTCCAGGCTTTATCGTGTGAGATGTTGTTTGTCGTTTATAACGCCCATTGAGTTGTTTTCTTGCAAATTTTGTTTTTTAGTTATTGTCATTGTGTTGGTCTTCCTGTTGTCAGTATGGTTTCTGGCGGCTGTAATCAGTTCTCCTTCGTGCTTTTCTATGTATTATTCGAGTCGTTGTATCGATGCGTCAACTCTGTCTTTGATGATGGCAAGTCCTCTTCTTCCCTACTTTCTTGATACATATTGCCTGTCAACGTCATTTTTGGGATTTAATTCCTTCTGCATAGACATTAGTTTTATTGTTCTTTGGTCCATTTGCTTAACTTCATCACTGATCCACTTCAAAAAGGGTCCCGTATATTTTACGAGGAGTACAGCCCATGTATTTATTCTTTTGACAAGATTTCTTCTACATAGTTTTGTTTCTAGAAGCTTTCTGGTTCTCCTGGAACATTCTTTCTTGATTTTTCTTTAATATCCACTTGTTTGATGGAGTCAGCCTCCAAGATGCCCAAGTCTCTCTATGTTTCCTTATCTCCGACCCTTTTAATTTTGTTTTGTGATAGCAGTTCTATTCTGTCCGTCAGATGTCGTTTGCACATTTTTCTATGCTCAATTCCATCCCTGTGTCCTGACTCTATATTCTAACTGCTTTTATTAGATTCCAATGATTTGTTATTATTATTATTATTATAGTTTTTCACATCAGCGTTAGCTGATGGTTCTTAATTGGAGTGTGAGTGACAACGTCTCTCGAGTATTCAGGACTCTTCTCAGTATTCTTGCCGTTCTCAATAATGATGTTGTTTGGATGGTCTCCACTCGTCCACCAACTTCCATGTCCTCCAGTCTCTTTAGTAACCCTTTTGTTGCTGTGCCAAACGGACCAATTACAATTGGTATAATTGTCACCTGCATTTTCCATAGTTTTTTCAATTCCCTAGCAAGGTCGAGGAGCTTATCCTTCTTTTCACATTCTTTTAGTTTTATTCTATGATCAGCCGAGACAGCAAAGTTGACGATTTTGCATGTTCCTTTTTTTTTTTTTTTGTTGATTATTATTAAGTCTGGTCTTCTAGCCGGGATTAGGTGATCCGTGTGTATGTCAAAGTCCCATAGGAGTTTATGTGTGTCATTTTCTAGGACAGGTGCGGGGTTGTGCAAATACCATTAGTTTGTATGGTCAAATTTCAATTTCTTGCACATCTCCCAGTAGATCACTTTGCCGAACCAATCATGTCGTGTCTTATATTCCTTGTGCGCTAATTTGCTGTATTCGCTTATTATGTGATTGAAGGTTTCTTCTCTGTCACCGCATAGTCTACATTTGCAATTTTGCTGCGACTTATCTCTTCTCGCTTTGATATGATTGGTTCTTACGGAGTTGTCTTGTGCAGCTAATTGGAGAAATTCTGTTTCTCTCTTAAAGTTTCCTTTTCTTAGCCATGTCCAGGTTTTTTCACGTGAGATGTTGTTATTTAGTCGGTTAAAACGCCCATAGAGTTGTTTTCCTTCCCATTTTTGTTTGCTAGTTATTGAATTTCAGTTGTCCATCGTGTTATCAGTATCGTTTCTGAGGGCTGTAATGAGTCCTCCATTTATAGCAATTATGAATACTAAGAGCATCTCCTTGGAAAATACTTCTTTGGATCTTTGAGTCAGCTAATCTTCTTCCTCCTACTGTTAATCCTACTCTCCAGGTTTTCATGGTTTTGTAGATGAAGTTCATGATTTCATCTGATATTTTGTACATTTTGAGGCTGTTTATTATCCAGCTATGCGAAACCATATCATATGCCTTTTTGTACTCAATCCATAGCCAGATTTTTCCGTCTGGTTTTGCTCTCATTTAGCATGTGTTGCTCAATGTAAAGTAATTATGCTGAGTCTCTGGATCCTTTGCAGCATCCTTTCTGTTCGTCAAGTAACAGTCCCTGCCATGTTAGCGAGTAGTAAATTATTTCCCTTGTTTGTGCTGTTAATATTTTCGACATCATTGGTAGGCAAGTTATGGGTCTGAAATTGTTTGGGTCAGTTCCTTTAATTGGGTCCTTTTGTATCAATGTGGTCCTTCTTTTGGTCATCCATTCATTTCTGATACTCGTACGTCGTGGATGGTGGTGAATTTCTTGAACCAGAAACCATGTATTCCATCATGGCCTGGCGTTTTCCAGTTTAATACCTTTTTAAATGTCGTTTTGAGTAAATCAGTTTGTATTTCCGCCTTCAGGCTTTCTTCGAGTTTTTCTAGTTCTCTTGTAATATGGTTTATCCATTCAGCCTTTTCGTTATGTTTTTTGGTTGCCATATTTTAGTCCAAATTTATTGGGTTTCATTTGCATCCGGTTGTTGGTATGATTTATTGTCATCTCTTTCCAATTGTTGATAGAATCTGCTTTCATTGTCTAGGAATGTCCTATTTTGTCTGTATTGTTTTACACTTTGCTGATATCTCTTTAATATTCTTTCTTTTGCCAGTACTTGCTGGTATATTTCCTCAAGTTGTATTGGAAGTTTTTCCTGTGTTGTCTTTTCTTTTCTGTTACTAATTAATCTTTCTTTTGTTTTATCATTTTTAGCTATTCTCGTAGGTCTTTATCTGAGTTTCTAGTCGAAATTCCCATCCTGGTTTTGACTTTTTTTTTTTTCGTGATTTTTGAGGGGATCCCAATTTACTCGTAAACTAATTTCGCTCCTGCATAAATTATTTCATATAATTTGGTTATGTTATTTGTTGATATACATATCAGTACTTGATTCACTTTATTTGTCTCTGCCTTAATTGCCCTCCATTCAATGTTTCTTAGTGACGGTATAGTGGTTTTTCACAATTTAAAATTCTCTTTATATTTCTTAGAATCAACTTTTGTTCTTGTGTTAGAGTTTGTTCTGGGTTGTTTGTACAGTGTTTGGTTGGGTGGGGTTTCCATTTTCCGAGGTTGGTGGTTCATTTTGAATGGGCTGTTTTTGTTTGTTAATATTTGATGTGTCAGGTAATGTATTAATATTCCTTTCTTGATCATTTATTTTTTTGGTGTATCTGTATTATTTCAAGTTTCGAAAACCAACCCTTCTTCATTATCTTTCTAACTTGATTAGCGAGTTTATGACTAGTTGTCTGAAAATTAGAAAGTTATTGTCAGATCTCCATCATTCTTTTCCTGTATCCTCTTTATGTAGGGTTGCAGTGTAATGCAAGTTGGTTGTCTTTCCAAGTCCATGCTTTCCGTTTAGGAAAGCATGGACTTGGAAAGACAACACACCATTTGTGTACCTGAAACGAGAACAGCCAACATTTGAGAACGTGTCTCCCATGTTGGTTATCAAGAGAGCACCTGCCGATCATGACACCCAAGTCTGAGGCCTGGTTCCCACGTTGCGTAATATTTGAATTTGACATTTTATCATGGGTGGTATATTGTGAGGATACCAGACCCGGGGTTTTGTTTATAATCTGCGCACCTGACACAGATGTGACCAATGACAGTCATGGCGACTGTTCATTGACTGCACACACAGAAAAACCTAAGTTTTGACTTAGTTAAAGTCCAATTACTTACTCTCATGATTTATTTCCTAACTTAACTTGAATCATTCCCCAGTAATCTTTTTGCTTTCTGTTCATTTAAAATGGAGATTAATAATAATAATAATAATAATGGGAGATTCGACTGAAAACGCAGATAAAAAATCTTCGAATACAAGCCAAAATGATAAAATAAATAAAAGACACTGGAAAATGTTGGAACAGAAAGAAAAAGGCAACAAGGGAAAAATAACAGTACAAGTTGAGGAAAGAAACTAGAAATTAATGGCAAAAGAAGGGAAATTAAGGAGATATTGACAAAGGATACAACAATACAGACAAAATAGGACAGTCCAAACTAACGAAAGAAAATTTTATCAACAACTGGTAGGAGATCACGCAAAAATAACAAACAACGTGTTGCAAAAGAAACCAAACGATTTTGGACTGAAATATGGCAACAAAAAACATAACGAAAACGCTGAATGGATAAACGTTATGACAAGAGAACTAGAAGGACTCGAAGAAGACCCGAAAGCGGGAACAGATATTGATTTGCTCAAATCGACTCTAAAAAATATCAAACAGGAAAACACCAGGCCATGATAGAATGCTTAGTTTCTGGTTCAAGAAATTCGCCTCCATTCACGATAGACAAGTACTAGAATTGAACAGATCCTTACAAGGAGCACAAGTACCTGAGTGTATGACTAAAGAAAGACCACGTTGATCTAAAAGAACCCAAGCAAAGGAACCGCTCCAAACAATTACCGACCTATAACTTGCCTACCGATGACGTGGAAAATATTTACAGCACAAATACTGGAAGAGATTTACTACTCGCTAACAAGCCGGGGACTGTTCCCTGACGAACAGAAAGGATGCAGCTAAGGACCTAGAGGCACTGCAGAGTTACTTTACATACATAAACACATCCTAAATGAGAGCAAGACCAGACGGAAAAATTTAGGCATATGATATGGTTCCACAAAGCCTCAAAATGTACAAAATATCACATGAAGTCATAAATTTTATCGAGAAAGCCATGAAAACATGGAAAGTGGAATTAACAGCAGGAGGAAGAAGCTTAGATGAAGAAAAGATACAAAGAGGTATGTTTCAAGGAGATGCATTATCACCCTTATTCATAATTGCCATGATGCCACTTAACTACTTACTCAGAAACTTCACAGCCGCATACAAAGTAGATCGCAAGAAAAGATCAATCAGCTAATGCACATGGATGACATCAAACTATTGGCAAAAAAATGAAAAAGAATTGGAAACTCTAATACACGCCGTCAAAAGATACAGTCAGGACATAGGAACGGAATTTGACATAGAAAAACGTCCCCAGCTTGTAATGAAAAGTGGCAAACGACATATAACTAACGAAATGGAAAAAACAAATCAAGAAAGATTACTACGATCGGAGAAAAAAAACTTCCACATACTAGGGCATCTTGAAAGCTGACACCATCAAACAAGTGGAAATAAAAGATAAAATTCAAAATGAATATTGCAGGAAAACAAGAAAACTACTCGAGACAAAACTCTCTCGCAAAATCTTTATCAAAGTAATAAATACCTGGGCTGTAATGCTCGTTAGATAATCGGGACCTTAACTGACGTGGACCAGAGATGAACGTAAGCAAATAGACCAAAGAACAAGAAAACTGATGACCATGCATAAGGCATTTCCTCCCAGAGACGACGTTGACAGATAATATATATCAAGAAAAGAGGGAGGAAGAGGACTTGACAGCATCGAAGACAGCGTTGATGCATCGATACAACGACTTGAAACTACATTGGAAAACACGAAGGAGGACTGTTGCTGTAAACAGTCCTCCTTCGATACTGACAATACGATGGACAACAAAATGACAATAACTAGGAAACAAAATGACAAACACTAGGAAACAAAAGTCACAATAACAAGGAAACAAAATCACAATAACAAGGAAACAAAAAAGGGGAAGAAAAACAACTCCAAATGAGGTTTAAACGACTAATAAACAAAATGTCACATGACAAAACCTGGACATGGCTAAGAAAAGGAAACTTTAAGAGAGAAACAGAATCTCTCCTAATAGCAGTACAAAACAACGCCATCAGAAACTATCATATCAAAACGAGAATAGATAAGACGCAGCAGAATAGCAAATGTGGGCTATGCTGAGACAGAGTTGAAACCATCAATCACATAATAAACGAATGCAGCAAATTAGCATTGAAGGATTATTAAAGGGACTGGAGGACTTGGATGTTGGCAGACGAGTGGAGACCACCCTAACTACATTATTGAAATCGTTTGAGAGAGCCGGGAGAATTGCGGAGACGTGCTGTCACTCAAATTCCCATGAAAGACTATGAGCTAACGCTGATGTGAAAAACCTTAATGAGTAAATAATAATAATAATAATAATAATAATAATAATAATAGCAATAACAACAAAAATAACTAGGAAAAAAATGGGAAGGAAAGCAACTCTATGGGTGTTTTAAACGACTAATAAACAACATCTCACACGACAAAACCTGGACATGGCTAAGAAAAGGAAACTAAGAGAAAAACAGAATCTCTCCAAATAGCAGCAAAAAAAAAAATGCCAAGAGAACCAATCATATCAAAGCGAGAATAGATAAAACTCAGCAAAATAACAAATATAGGGTATGCGGTGACAGAGATGAAACCATCAATCACATAATAAGCGAATGCAGCAAATTATAACAGAAGGAATATATACTAGACTTTGTAGGCTTGGTGATCTACTGGGAGATATGCATGAAATTGAAATTTGACCATACAAACAAATGGTATATGCACAAGCCAGCACCTGTCCTAGAAAATAACACACATAAACTCCTACTAGACTTTGACATACACACAGATCACCTAATCTCGGCTAGAAGACCAGACCTAATAATAATCAACAAAATAAAGAGAACTTGCAAAATTGTCGACTTTGTTGTCTCGGCTGACCACAGAATAAAACTGAAAGAATGCGAAAAGAAGAATAAGTACCTCGACCTTTCTAGGGAATTGAAAAAAAAAACTATGAAACATGGTGACACTTATACCAATTGTAAGTGTTGCGTTTGGATTATAACTAAAGGATTATTTAAGGGACTGGAGGAGTTGGAAGTTGGTGGACGAGTGGAGACCATCCAAACTACTACATTATTGAGAACAGCCAAAATACTGAGAAGAGTCCTGGAGACTCGAGGAGACTTACTGTCACTCTGACCCCAGTGAAAAGCGCTCAGCTAACGCTGATGTAAAAAATTCTGATGAGTAAATAATAATAATAATAATAATGGACTCTTCAAATATTCGTAATGCAAATAATTTCTATGCATTTATATTGTTTGAAATAGTCGAATTGAATATTTTAATCATTTCCACCATATTTATTCGACATATAGATGAAACCGTAAGTTGTAAAACAACTCAGGGTTGGAGTTTAACTGGAATAATGGCCAGAGTGACGTGATACCACACTCGTCAGAGCTCCATAACTGAAACTTCAATATCAGATAAAGTTTAATTAAACACACAGGACATACTTTTAGCGGGATTTGCAAGGGATAGAGTCTGTGTATTATAAGGAGGGCTTACTTACAGGTTCAGGGGGTTAATGGTTTATATTTCCGAAATAATATAACTCTAATATAGAGTGTCAGTCAACTACTCTATTTTATATATATATATATATATATATATATATATATATATGGGAGGGACACAACTAATCTGTATTCGAAAACATGGTATTTTTTGCGCCAAAAATATGCTCCTGAAGCTATAATATTTGTATCAGCGTTTTTGCATTAATAAACGAACTGACGCATTCACACTTGTTTTCAAATCTCGAGATACTTTGCAAACGACGATATTTTACTTGCCGCGACGAAATTGAAGAATCAAAACTCAAAATGATTTTAGAAATCTTGTCCCTTCAAAAATATCAAAAATACAATTTTTTAACTAATTTCATCTAGAGAAAAATCATCAACTTTTTTTAGCTTTTTTCGAGCCTAATTAGTAAAAATAGTGCGGAAATTATTATTTCCTCAATAAATAAGATTTATCAATTCATTCTTCACAAACAGTAAGTATGAAATCATCACGACTTACTCAACAAACAGTATGTTATGAATTATGAAATACTCGAATACGTTCCTGTTTATTCCTTTTGAGTGAAAATCCCCATTCTTTTCTTTTAATAATGCATTTCCTGTCAACTTGTTAGAGTTTTCTTGAATTAAATGAATGTCATTTACCTTTACAAAATTTTCGTTCCATTCTCTGCTTGATATAAATCAGCATCAGTCCACATTTATATATTTTAAGGCATAATCTCATTTTTTTAGTGACCTACTTACACAAAATAATGTTTACACAAAAAATATGTCCCTTTAATTTAAGCAATTCATTCTGGCAAACAATATGAGTCGAGTCATACCAAAAACTCAAAAACTGGAACTTGCTTAACACTCAGCATTATAAGGTAAGGACCAAGGGTAAATTGGAGCAAAAATGTGTAGTCAATTCATAACCAGATTTTTCCGTCTGGTTTTGTAGCTATCCAAAAGGGAGCGTAAGGTTCGAATATGGTCACCAACTTTACTTACTTTTTGTTCTGTCGATAGTTCCTTGTACGAATCGAAACTATATTAAAACTATTTTTTCTGACTAATGTCATATTTGTTTGAAATAAAAGATTTAATACTCTTTATATTTCAGCAAACTTTTTGCGTAGTTTAAAGAAATAAAAGTAATTAATTTGTTGATCACATTTTTATTCACCCATTTCCTCCTTTATTCGACACACACACATACACACACACACACACTCATCCACAGACAGACTGTTTCGTTGTATCACAACTCTTCAGTGTGGCTTGACACGTAGGACGTTTGAAGATTGGGTCGAAACCTGCTAAACTTTACGCTAGACTTAGTTTCTTACGACACAGCTATTTAGATGACCACCATTAGCTCAGAAATTATAATACATTATGTATTAGCTTTCGTTTGTTTACATATTGTACTACCGGATACCAGATTGTTCAATCCGTTAGAAGAGCTTTGCATTACGTGGGTGGCACCTGTTAATTTTTTGGTCAGAGCGCTCAACCCCCGAGACTATGTGGTATCACCATTATCATATCCCTTGGGAATTTCTCACGCCAGTGTTTGTTGATTGTCTTTCATTAGATTATGAATCGCAGTAGGTTTCGTTATTCTGGCCGTAATGCGGTAGTTTGGATTATCTCGATTCGTTCTCCGATTTCCACCTTTTCTAGCCATCTTTTAAAACCTTTGGAGACCGTTCTATGCGCAACAGTTACAATTGGTATAGCCGTCGCCTTCATGTTTGATAGCTTTTTTTAAATTCACAGGCAAGGTCAAAGTACTTGACTCTCTTTTCGCTTTCTTAGTTTTTTATCCTGTGGTATCACAAGACGGCCAAGTCTACTATACGTTGATTTGTTTTTGTTTTCCTTTCTTTTTTCTCAATGATCACCAGGTTTGGTCTTCTGGGTGGGATTAAGGGATATGCTATTACATATAACCTCTAGAAAATTTAATGCATCGCATTATCTCGGACGAATTCTAGTTTTTGTATATAACACTTGGTATTATGGTCATTTTTTTTTAATTTCTTGTAAAGCTTACGGTGGATCACTTTTCCCAACCTGCAATGTTTAGTCTGGTGCTCATTTTGTGCAAGTTGGCTCGCATTCGGGTATTTTGTGATTTACAGTTGCAAAACCATCCCTTGTTATTCTGTACAGAAATTAAACTGGCTATTCTGTTGCGTATCATTTTACTACTTATCATTGCAGTGTAAAGTGGTGGTCTTTCAGTGGAATCTCTGTGACAGCGAGTCTCATCATATCTATATTGTGTACTTGTACAGATACGAGGTGCATTCGATAAGTTTCCAGACTTCTTTCGTATTGGCCCATGGAAGTCCTCTTGTGTGAGCGTGTCAATGACCCTCGTCACAGCCTCATTAATCTCCTCAATTGTCTCATAACGGCAGCCTCTGAGCTTAGGGAATAACCAAAAGTCACAGGGAGCAAGGTTTTGACTATAGGGAAGCTGAGGAAATGTCTTGATGTCCATCTTGGTCAAAAAGTCTGTGACAAGCACGGAGTTGTGGACTGCCATGCCACTGACCCGATTTGAAGAGTGCTGGCTTCTTCAGATGAAATCTCTTCCTGAACTCCCTTAAAAACTCAACATACTAACCCTAATCCTAACCCTTTGGCCAATCAACTCTTGTATATTGACTTCCTTACTCCTCCCACGCCTCTCATCCTCCCTCACAGTCTCCCTGCCTTCCTTGAATCTCTTATGCCACTGAAAAACCGATGTTTGATTCATGCAAGATCGTCCAAAAGCAGTCTGAAGCATTCCATACGTTTCAGTGGCATTTTTTTTCCAGGTTTAAAACAGAATTTTTTTGCATATCGTTCTTCCTCATATCCAGATTGCATTTTTTAAATTCATCAGCTGTGACAATCAGGCTTTTGTCGGGTGTATTCCACGTCCTGCTGTAACTGTTCATTTGAAGCTGAAATCCTAAAAATTGGTCAGTCATCTCATGAGATGTATAGCAATAACATACAGACTTTTCAAGAGTCTACGACAATTTTAAATGCCCATACGAAAAATGTCTGGAAACTTATCGTATGCACCTCGTATATCTACAATCAAATCATCACTGACGAGTCCTCTTCCTCCCTTTTTTGACTCGTGTAGAGTGTTTATATCATTGTCGTTTATTTTTTGTCCCTTGTTCCAATTGTCTGAGTCTCTCCACTGACCATTTTAGAATGGTTTAAAGTACATTACAAACAAGATTGTCAATGTTTTTATTCCTTTGAAAAGATTTTGACTGTAAATCTTCGTATCTAGGAGTTTTCCAGTTCGTCCTAAATACGATTTTCTTTCTTTTTTCTTTCATCTCTGTTTTTTTATGGTTTCAACTTCTAATATTCCCAATTATTTATAATTTTCCTTTTCTCAAAACGTTCCATTAATTTTCTGATTCGATGATTGAATTATTTTCGTTGTTTCCCTTTTTCTTTATCAGCACTGCATATTTTTATGCCAAAATTCATACCTATATACGGACTGTGCATTCTTATTGTTTCTGTCAGGGCGTTGTAGTCTTTCAATTCTTATATCTTGAGTGTATACTCTAACAGCTTGTTTAAGGATTTCCAATTCTTTTCCGTTTTTGGCAAACAGTTTGATGTCATCCATGTGCATTAAGTGATTGATCTTTTCTTGCGATTTACTGATTTTGTATCCAGCTGTGTATTTCCTGAGAAAATGATTGAGTGAAATCATCGCTACTACAAATAGTCATGTTGATAGTGTGTATCCCTGGAATATACCTTCCTTGATATTTAGTTCTACCAAATTTTTTCCTCCTGTTGTCATTTACACTTTCTAGGTTTCCATAGTTTTCTTAATAAACTTTGTGACTTCGTCAGGTATTTCATACATTTTGAGACAGTGTAATATCCAACTTTGGGGGACCATATCGTAGGCTTTTTTCCAGTCAATCCAGTCTAGATTTTTCTTTTTCGGTTTACTTTCGTCGGGTATATGTCAATCTATATATAATAGTTCTCCAGTACCTCTGCTCATCTTCCGGCATCCTTCCGTTCCTCGGTAAAGAGTCTGCAGTTTATCAATGAGTTGTAGATCTCCTCCCTAATTTTCGCAGATAGTATTTGCCACATCATCGGTCTTATGAGTCTATAGTTATTTGGGTTAGTTCTTTTGATTGGGTCTTTCTGGATCAGGTTGGTCTTCCCTTTGGTCATCCATCTAGATTCTATATTCATCAGTTTTCTATATGCATTTATTCCTTTCGGTAGCTAGTCTGTAGTGGGCGGAGGTGATTTTTTTAAAACCAAAATCCGTCTACGCCATCTAGGCCTGGGGTTTCCCCAGTTAGTATTTTCTAGTGTTGCTTTGAATGCGTCGAGGCATATTTCCACCCTAGGGCATTCTTGTTTATCCATTCGGCTTTTTTTGTTATGATCTTTTTGTTTCCATATTTTACTCCAAAATCTTTTTGCCTCATTCACATCCGTTACCAGGTATGTCTTCGTCCATTATCCTGCTACTTGCTGATTGAATTCCCTTTCGTTGTTTTGGAATTTCTTGTTTTTTTTTTTTTTGTTTTTGTCTTGTCTCAGTGTCGTTTTAACCGACCTTCTTTCGCCAGTAATTTTTGATTAGTCTCTTCGAGTGGTACTGTTCGTCTTTGCTGTACTGTTTCCGTTTCATCCGAATATATTTTCTGGCTCCGTTGTTGTATTTTTGCTTATTATCGTAGTTTTCTTATCTGCGATTTAAATCTGATTTCCATCCGGGTTTTGATTTTCTGTCTGTGGTCTTCAGAGACACCTCCATTTTTTCATGATACTTTATAGATTAAATCATTTAAATCTGCGATGTTGACTTGTCATTACGTCGTTTACTTTTTCGATTTTGGACTTGACTGACATCTTATCTTGCTTTCTGAGAGACATGATTCTTTTCATGATTTCTACATTCATTTTTTCGTCTTGAGTCAGTGTTCGTGTCGTTGTGTTTGCTGTGTTTTTTCTATTATCCTCAAACGTTTGGTATTGTTTACAAGTTCCGATTTTCCTGTATTCAGTATCTTTATTACAGTTTTAGGGGTTTGCTTATATGTTTGTCTATATAACTGACGGTGGATTTCTCCAATTTCAAGGTCTTAAAACCAACCATTCTTTAGCATTGTCATAACCTGCTCTGTGAGCTTTTAGGTTTGGTTTGTTGGGCTTTATGGCATATCAACCTTTGTAGGTTTTTTAATGCCAAATCCATTTTTATGTAAATAATCTGTTCTATTAAAAACAATTCAGTTTAGCATAAGTACACAGTTTAATTGTCAAAAACATTTCTGTTTCAAACTATTCAAGCAGTTATATGTAATAATTCAGTTAAGTGTAAATACAGTCTTAATGTCAAAAAACAGTTCCATTTCAAATAATTCAGTTACGCATAAGCACGTAGTTTAAATGTAAGTACGGTTTAATTGTGAAAAACATTTCTATTTTAAGCTATTCAGTTTACTCAAACAATTCATTTTCACATAAGTATGCTGTTAGTTCTATTTAAACCATAGATAGGGCCCTATCAGGTGCTACTACTCCGGGCCAAAGTGGACCTTGGAGCAATGGCAGTGAAGGGGTACTCCGCATTCCACAAAACTCTATCACTGATGGAACCTCACCATTATATTGTTTAGTGTCATATATCCAGGACACTCATTAGGGGGGGTCTTGCCCCTCTGCAGAGGTGCAGTTGGTGTATTCTACAGCCCCAGCCGACTGGGCAATGTGAGCTTTTAGTTTGTTGTCTTAAATCTGGCAAATTCTGTCCAAATGTGTATAATTCTTTTTTAATACCCAATTTCCGTAGGGTTACTTGTAAAATAACAGTACAGTGCATGTTGGAAATTTTTCCTTGTCCACTTTCTCTATTGTGGTCTCCTATTTGAGTAGTTTATTTGTTCATCATTTGGTCATCTGAAGGAAGAATTGGTTGTATACCTGAAAGAATTGCCAGCATTTGCAGGATACTGATCAGGTCCTCCATGGTTGCTATCAAGAGAGCACCTGCTGATCATGACACCTATTATTATTCTTCTTCTTCTTCTTCTTCTTCTTCTTCTTCTTCTTCTTCTTCTTCTTCTTCTTCTCATCATTATTATTATTATTATTATTATTATTATTATTATTATATTCTTAAAACTATAATTTAATAAAGGAAAACAGATTTCAGTATGAGATAAGACTTTTGGTTTCCGTCTCAAAAATATTTTGTTAAATTTCTCTGGTGGAATCCTCGTAGTTTTAAAACTAGCATGCTGGAGAGTGACACTGTAATAAGCGAGTTCAAATTCAAATCGCGCAATTTCATTCGTTTTCGCTCTGATACACTTGGGAATGGTATGGAATCAGTAATAATTCAAAACGAGGTGTTAATTCATGAATACGGCTCTATTTCTTATAACGCATTAGGTTGTCTGAAAGAGAGTAACCTAACACAGACTATTCAGTCAGAAAGAGAACAAGTCAATTAATATAATTAGACTTTTAATTGTTTAAGACTTGATTAAGTAACTGAGTTCTCTCCCAGGGCTATAATATAGTCACATGTGCTCAAGTAACAAATAGAAAAAATCATACAGCAAAAAGGAGGAAACCGCTTACTCTTCGCAAGTCTGGAATATAAAGGTGAAAAGCTCTATTTGCTCGACGCTGAGAAGCGAACAACCTTGTATTTGTCCAGCTTTTGATATTCCTTTACTCTTAAACTTTCGTCCGCTGGAACTGAAAAATACGCGAGCTGACTAAGTCTTTTATTCTTGTTAATTAAAAATAAGTCTGGTTGTGAGTTATCACTCGATTTTTTTCATACCAGGGGTATGTGGTTGTCATTCACTGGAGTTCGAGTGACAGCAAGGTTTCTCAGGTTTCTAGGACTCTTAAGTGTTCTGGCCAATCCTATCAATACTGTAGTCTGGATGGTCACGATTCGTCTTTGGGTTGCCATTTCTTCCAATCTTTCTTATTAATAGACAAGAAAAGACGATCCCCTTAATTTTCCTGGTCACGTGACTTGAGAGCATCAAATGAAAGAACACCACTTCTACACAAGATGCCGTGAGAGATAGACGACATCCAATCTTTGGGGACCATTCAAAGCGCACCAATTACACGTGGTATCAGCATAAAAAGTCAAGCAGATGACATTTTTTTTTCTATTAATAAACATTTGGTCTTGTCTTTTGGTCTGTATTAGGCAATCCTTTTGTATCACATTAATATTATTTTACTTCTTGATACAAGCATAGCAGGTTACAATCATAGCTTTGTATTACTATTAATACGGATAATTTATATAATATCAGATATTCTAATACGATTTCTTTCCTATTTTACCCCAAAATGGAACCTTAACAGGTTTATGATATTTCCGCTCAGTGGGTAATAGGAGTAATGTCAATATAGAAGAAGTACACAATCCACAGATATCCATTAATTACAATTTTGTGTCATACCAAGGACACCTGTTTTTTTTTTTTTTTTTGTTTTTTTTAAGAATGCTTACTCTTCTACAGGGAATACATATTCAGCATATTTTAACTCCCAAATAAAAAGAACGAGCCTGGGGTTGACTCATCCATGATAGTCAGTTTAGGGACTCTTGACATGTTTGTCTTTGTGTATGCATACGCACTAGAGCCAGTCGTTATGCTTAAATTGTGTTGCCTGTTGCAACTAAGACATAGTCAAATGATTGCTCCCGCTGGAAAATTTGTGTTCGGCGTATTTACCCAGTGTGACCCTAAACCAACTCTTTATTCAACTTGAATAGAAGTAAAAGTTGACGACCGTAATCGATGGCAACGGGAAGTATCCCTTTTCAATAACTATGACACCGAGGTGTAAGGGAGGGCGCTACTCCTTTCCCAAGATTGCTCCACTTTACCCTTGATATATACCTTATATCGCTGAGTGTTAAGCTATGAGGTATCAAGTACCATTTTTAATGTCTTTGGTATGACGCGACGTGGGACTGAACCCAGGTCTCCCCGACTATTGGTGAACATTTTATCCACTAGGCAATTGAGCCGCTGTAGCGTATAATACAGTTATCTGCTCCATATATTAAAACTAACTGACAAGAAAAACAATCCCCTTAACTTTCCTGAGAGCATCAAATGCGAGAACTCCAATTTTACACAAGATGCCGTGAGGGATATTATGACATCGTTCTTCTTCCAAGAAACTTGGTTGGTCATATTACATTCAATCAATACCAGTGCACCGATAAAAAGAGTATTTTGTAAATAAACTAGACAATTGTCGAACTTGTTTCTTAGATTAAAACAAATCATTGAATGGGTTAGTCTTATGTCCTCTTGTCAATAGACATAAAAATATGTATGAACATGTACCATTGCCTTCACTAACTTGAGGAAAACATTTTTAGAGAGTTAACAAAGCAGTTAACAATATATTTCCCACAAAAGTATTGTCAGTTCAATGAGAAGTTTTAGGAATTTTTTTTCATATAATGGTAAGACTTTTGCTTAAGAGGACCCCAAAGCACGCTCCATCATTCAATGCCTAAAAATAAAATATACTGACTTTCCAGTAAAACAATAAAAAGAAGACTACAGCACAGAGGTTATGGTTGTTCTTAATAGCATATCAATCCTTCATCTGTTATTTAATACCAAAATGTGATTTATTGGAAAAGTGATTAGTTTTGTTTAATGGCATATCAACTTTCTTGGGTTATTTAATGAAAAAGCCATGTTTGTAAAATAATAGCCGTGATGCTACCTAATCCATAGCCTCGATATTTATACCTTTCTCAAGAGCGTTAGTCAGGAGGAGACACGGGTTATTTTTTTCCCAAAGGGTACTTATATGAAAGTAAACGTAATCGTGCTACTGGCGATCGAACTCGCTTACTTCGAAGGTGTAGTCACACTCTAACAACTACATGAGTGTATTCCTGTTTATATTTTCATTGTTCCACTACATTTTCAATTGCAGTCTTTGTTGTTGTTTTTTTCTGTTATAATTCATCTTTAATCATTTGTGTCCACAAATATTATATCAATACACATTATTTGCACTGAATTTTATGCTTTCAAGTATTTCAACCCAATACAAATAACATATTGTCAACATTGCTTTAAATGACTATAATTATTTAATAAGAAACATTTGTCTGCACAAAATAATATAGTTTCAAGTATTCCTTATATAAAGAAGGGAGGCCCTGTGACGTAATGGGTAACGTGTGGGACTGCGACATCGTGTAAAATACAGCTTGGCTCACAGTATGAGACAAGGTAAAAATTCTCACTGTGTCGTAAAAAAAGTGATGCACCGGAAGAGATTGACCTATGAACTGCATGATAGTTATTTCCGCTCGATGATGATCACACCTGCAATTCCGAAGATAGTGGATGTGGCACATCCCAATGGCCAATAATCGAAAGAAATCGCGCAAGTGTGCTCGGCTGATAATATGGGACAAGGTGAAGGTCCCACTTCAATCGTAGTGAATTTGAATGGCTGTCATGCTATAATTTTCCCTTTCGAACTAATCCCCTTGAGAAAGGCATGAACCTCTTTATTCCTCTAGTCATAGGTTAAATAGAATCATGAATGTTCTTTTACAAGGACAACGTCGGCATGAAATAACCCACTAATGTTGATAGAGCATAAAACTAAACAAAAAAAACACCATCAATAAATTTCAAATAATTCATAATAACGATAATAAAAATAATAATACTTACAAAACTATTATAGCCTTAAGTAACTAAGTTTGATAAAAATAATTTCCAGAGTTGTATATTGTATTATGTATCAGAACACCAGTAGTGTAGATAGAATTTTTCTCTGAAATAAAAACAGTAGTGTTTATATTCATATTAATTAACACTCTATTGTGCCATCAAGTCCCTGCTTCTCCAAAAGTGACCTGCATGTCTGGTTCGTCTAACTTGGATTATTTTCGTGAATGGAGGCAGATGGCCGTATAGTTGGTGCATTGTGGTGTGTTGCCGCCAGGACTTGTTCAATATTGCTCGCAGCATTCTTGTGTAATTGCCGTCTAGCTTCTTCTCCAGCCGTTTCGTTAGCGTCCAAGTAGTGCATCCATACAGCAGTATCGATACGACCGCTGACTGGAAGAAACTGCGTTTCATTTTATCGGTCAGAGCTCATAAGGGATGTACTCCTATGGACCCCCACATATGGCCGGGTAAGAGCAAGATGACCTGCTCGAACATACATTCAGCAGCTATGTGAGGATACGGGATGTGGCCCTAAAGACCTACCAGAGGCGATGAACGATAGGGGGAAGTGGCGAGAGAGGGTCAGGAATATCCGTGCCTTCGGCACTACATGATTTTGATGATTTTGCCATGATCAAATTGTACAGATAATCCAAGTTGTCTGACTGGCTACCTGAGTACTGTGACGTTCCTGTTAGTGTCCACTGTCAGTCAGCTGTTTTTGATATAGCGTTAATTTAATACTTAATTTGTGTAACAGTTTTAACATTTTATATTAATATGTGTCTTAATTTATTAAATATGTTTCACAAAAACGAGTTTATGCAGGAAATTAGTGTAGTTGCCTTCTGGAGTTACTCTAAACGGTATATATTGATTGTTAGGAGTTCTAATAAACTGGTTGATCACTGTGTAGAAAAGATTTAGATTTTAGCTCTGTCGTACAAATCAACGCCTATTTTTAAGGGATATTTTCATGGTTGAAAATGTCGACTTGTTCGAAACAACTTTTTCGGTGTTTTAGCCTGCAAGTACTGAGGACCACAGGAATCATTGGCTGAAAATGTTACTTTCCTTTCGTTGTTCCCTAGCCCATAAATAACGTTTCTTAGTGGGACGTAATAGAGAGATACTAAACATAAAAAGTACAGTTTTACCATATCAGCAATAAACGATAATCATTTGCAAAATACTCCAACTATTTCAGAGCCATGTCACAGATTGTGTATTTTGCTAAAAAGAAAGAATAAATAAAAGAAACTTCAGTTAGAGAAAATTATGTTCAATAAAAAAAAAACAACTTAATATAGATTATTTATAACTGTAACAGGCATATCATTTACATATGTTGAGTAAAAATTGACCATGATGACTAGATATCACTTCTACAAAGTTTTTTTTTATTAAAAACTAAAATTATTGAGTAATCTGCAATATATATATATATATATATATATATATATATATATATATATATATATATATATAATAAAAATAAGTGGAAAAGTGGATAAGCCAAATACTTACAACGGTTTTAGTAGTAATATTTTTCTCTTTAATGAAGAAATTCTTCAGACCAAAAAGTATTTAAGTTTTTCTAAATTTTAGCAGTTGCGGAAATAGATAAAATAATTGTGAAAATGTAAACAGATAATAAGAATAAAGAACGAAATATTACTTTGAATCCTGTTGTAAATGTTTGGCTCATCAACTTTTCCTCTTATCTTTTTCATCTTGTCAGATTTACAAAAATCTGCCATTTCTCTCTCTCTCTCTCTCTCTCTCTCTCTCTCTCTCTCTCTCTCTCTCTCTCTCTCTTTCTATATATATATATATATATATATATATACACCCATCTACTACGGGCTACATGCGACAAACGGGTGTTTCTTCAGCGGAGCACAGCTGATTTTGAATACAAAGCTTTCCTTTTTCTAGGCCGATTATTCAAGCAAGGATTCAGAAGCAATCGACTGTATTATTTATCTATAGATGAGAAGATATGGATTTTTGCCTTTCTTAAAGAAAATTTGCGTGAGTCATTTCGCCTCATGCCTCGTCAGTAAACAAAATATCAAACGTTTAAAATTGATATTATACATATATATATATATATATAAATATTATTCAATTTTTAATTTTTTAACCAATTTCTATAGCTCTGGTGGCGTAAAAAATGCTGATAATGCCATTTGTAAATAGAAAAAAATATATTAAAACAAACTAATATCTGGGAAAAAAGAATTAATTAAAAAAGAAATGACAAAAACATACATACCGCTTGGAAATAATCAACCAGTTATATCCAGCCAAAAGCAAAAAAAAAAAAACACCGACAAAGTTTCCTAATAAAAGTGCTCAATACACTAAGAAGTGCTCAATCCACTAAGAAGTATAAAACTAGAATACCAAAAGAACCAGAAGCTATCTACCTATGTTTCACGAACCGGATCATCAGGATAATTCTTATATATATACACTCGCGCACACACACATATATATATATATATATAGGTAGGAGAGTGTAGTTATGGGTGACACGAAACCTCCTTTTCAATAGTTACTACATCGAGGTGTAGGGCAGCGTGCTCCTCCTTTTCCTGGATTATTCCACTGTACTTGATACGTACCTTATAGGGCTGAGTGTTTAGCAAGGAGGTAACAAGTACCATTTTTTGAGTCTTTGGTATGACTGACCTGTGACTGAATCCCGGTCTGCCGGGCCAATGGCATAGACTTTACCCACTTGGTCAATAGGACAATATCTATCTATCTATCTATCTATCTCATCAACATCATGCCATGCTATCAGGGTGGATATCTCTGACCCTCTCTCGCCACACCTCACTAATGTCCATAGCTTCCGGCAGGTCCTCAAGGCTATATCCCGTATCGGCACAGAGCTGCTGTATGTAGGTTCGAGCTGGACGTCCTGCCTTTGCTCTTCCATGTGAAGGGGTCCACAGGAGTACCTCACTTATGAACTCGTCCCTACTTCTCCAACAGTGTCCTGCATGACTGGTTCAATTTT
>CAUZXS010006705.1:100000-182019 GCA_963585895.1 Sepioteuthis lessoniana | reverse complement strand
CCGCTGGATTTCGATCCCATGTTGAAGCATCTCGCGTGTCACTGAAGAGTTGTGATATAAAGAAAAATTTGTACACTAATATATATATATGTGTGTGTGTGTGTGTGTGTGTGTGTAAAATAATTTGCTATATTTATAGATTAAGTGTTTGCATTATCGGTGATATAGCATTGATATTTAACATTAAAAAATAATAAACTAAGCATAACGGGCTAAATAAATTCTTATTAAATCCCCAAATCATAATATACACTTGATCCCTTTTTCCATTATTTCCCTCACAAGAATATATCAGGAGTACCACATTCAAAACACTTTGTATGATTATAGCATAGGTTAGAAAATGCCAGTCATCAAGCGCTATTGATTACACTGGTTTACAAAGAAATTGAGGCAAGCACAAAAATACCCGTTTTTACCTAATTTGAGGGTGCTGAATTCAAATATGAAATCCGTTTTTACTCATCATCTCTAGTTTTTTAGATATGCATAGTGTGCATTTTGTGCATATACGGTACATAAAGGCGTATATGAATTCAGGGTTAATTCTAATATTGTGAGCTTATTTTTTAGTTTTATGCACTAAATGTATGTGATAACATTACATTATATATATATATATATATATCAAGACGGATTTTGACAGTTAAGGCAGCAGGTCTCAATTCACACTCTGGCAGACATTGGAAAGGGTTGTCTCACAAGCGGCGCAGGAGGTTGGTGTCCCTCGACTATCGTGTTACACATCTTTTGGGTTACTAAATATTAGTATTACATTTTCAAATGCACATTTAGTTTTACTTTGTTATATTTTCAGATTCTTCAATGGCTTCAAGCACGTCAAAATGTCGAGGATGCCTCAACAAGGCCAATTCTTTCTGCTACGTGTGTGGGGACTCCACAACAGTTGCACAGCGTGGAACAATCACTTCCCTCCTAAGAACCACTTACTTTCTCTATTTTGACTGTAAAATTGGTGATCAAGACAAGTCTTGGGCTCCATACATCTGTTGTAAACCCTACTACAATGGACTAACTGCATGGTTTAATGGCAAGAAAGCGGCTTTCAACTTTGCTGTCCCGATGGTTAATTGAAAGATTATTTAAAAGATTTGCTCCGAAAACCTCCTAAAATAACTGGCATATATATCGAAGAACTTATTAATAGCCATCAAACTAGGACAATTTACAAGGGAAGTACTTGACACATAATTGAAAAAGAATTAAAAGTAGAAAAGCTGCAGGCCAAGATTAAATACCCAGTGAAGTTTGGAAAACAAGACAATTTGACTGTAAACTTTTGATTATGCAACTCTGTCTATAAACAAAATGCAATAGAAAAATAGATGAATGGCTGCATCTTTTTCTTCTCCAAGAAAAAACGACCTCGGAATAACTAAGAAGTACGGGAGCATAACACAACCAGCTATAGGTGCTAAGGTTTATAATGCCTTCATCTCAATTGTGTCCGACCCCAAATCGAGAAAATTCTTTGTAAAAATCAGCTTTCGTAGAAATTGCTTTAAGATCACTGAGTCTGCCTATTCCTCGAATCAAAGAAGGAGTACAAAGAATCTTAAAGTAAAACTTTTCTTCTTGGGTTTCTCTAAATCATTTGATTCCATATACAGAGTAAAGATGGTACAAATACTACAAGAATATAATCTCCCCAAAGGTACGGATATAATGATACTTTATAAAAAATATAAAAGTAATGGCTCGTTTACTTGATGGAGACACTGACTCCTTCGATATTGTCACTGGAGTCATGCAAGGATATTCATTAACATCATTGTAATTGTTATTCTACGTAGACTTGATAATTCATGGAGAAGTTATGTTGACAGTCCAACAAAGACATATATCAGCTCTGTGCAGACACAAGATGCAACATAGAGGACCTGCCTGGAGTGACAAACAAGAAGGATGGATTGCGAAGAAGAGTCTGGGAATTCCGTACTGTGAGCGTGACATGATTATTCTATATATAATTCGAATCTGCAGTCATCTCCAAAACCAAACACATGAAACAACGACCCAGTTTTTAACAGATTTCACCCTACTTGGCTGACATTATTTCATATGAAAATAATATCGAAATAGAAAATGAATAATTTTTTTAAGCAAAAAATAAGACATTGATTGCCTACCCCACCGTCATACTCCTAAACGATTCTCTCTTTATCATTTAGATATTCCATCTTTATTGGTTAAGTCTTTAATGGAATACGCCTGAAACCGCTGCCTCCAACACTCTGATATATATATCTATCTTGCCCTTTCTTTCTTTTCCATCTCTCCTTTACATGATCCCTCCCGCCTCATACTTTTTCTCATTTTCTCATTTAGAAATTCTATCTCTGTTGGTCAAGCTTTGATGAAACTTGATAATATATGTTGGCGCCTGTTGCCTCACACCTGTTCGCCTAGCCTTAGCCATTGCCCAGATGTTTACAGCCGAAGCTTATAACCCCTGCTGTCATCAATCTGACATATATCTCTAATTCTCCCTTTCTCTCTTTTCTGTCACTGCTTCTTATGACCCCTCTCTCCTTTTATTTTTATCTTTATTTTCATTAATCTGTTTCTTCCAATGTTAAACTTTACAAAATCCGTCATTCTTTTTAAATAAAGACGAAATGTCCTTGATTGTTAAATCCGTTGTCTGATTTATCCACTTTCTCACTTATTTTCCTCATAGCGGATTTCGATCCCGTCTTTGAGCGTCTCGCCTGTCTTGCTTCACTGAAGTGTTGTGATACACCAAAAGAGTCTGTTTGTTGAGGACTATATATAGGCTCCCTCAGGGGTAGTTGGGCACTTTGATGAAGGTATTAACGGTTGCCACTTAGTATAAATTAGGCGATTTTCGATCACAACTTGGAGTGCCTCGCGTGTCTAGCCTCACTGAATTGTTGTGATACGACGAAACTGCCACACTAGACGGAGCCTCTCTGAAACTAGTCGACAAATTCACCTACCTAGGAAGTAGCGTCTCATCAACCGAAAAAGACATCGACACACGACTGACGAAGGCATGGACAGCTATCGATAGGCTCTCGATCATATGGAAGTCGGACCTAACTGATAAAATGAAACGCAGTTTCTTCCAGGCAGCGGTTGTGTCGATACTGCTATATGGATGCACCACATGGACGCTTACGAAGCGGCTGGAGAGGAGGCTGGACGGAAATTACACAAGAACGTTGAGAGCAGTATTAAACAAGTCCTGGCGACAATACCCCACGAGACTCAAACTATACGGACACTTGCCCCCCATCACGAAAACTATACAAGTTCGACGAACCAGACACGCAGGTCACTGCTGGAGAAGCAAGGACGAGCTCATAAGTGATGTACTCCTGTGGACCCCCACATATGGATGTGCAAGAGTGGGACGACCAGCACGAACATACATACAGCAACTATGTGAGGACACAGGATGTAACCCTGAAGACCTGCCGGAGGCGATGAATGATCGGGAGAAATGGCGAGAGAGGGTCAAGGATATCCGCGCTGGCGGCGCGACATGATGATGATGATGATATATATATATACATATATATATATAAGAAAACATTTTAAAATTACAAATTTTTTTTGTAATAATTTTTATTTCAGTAGAACATATATTTTTTAAATGTTAGATCTGCATCTTCAGACGAAAAAATAATGAGAAATTTCTAATGAAAATTTAGAAAAAAACACAAATTTCCGACCACCCTATCTCCCTAACCCAAATTTCATCATGATTTTTTTTCTTTTTTTTTATTTAATAAAGACCACACAATTTGTTTTCCTGTCTGGTTGGCAAATGACATTCAATTCCTGTATCCAGATGTATCAATTTTTGTATCCTCTTTCATTTTTATTTCATTTTTATAAGATGGCAAATAAACTTTTAAACCCAAAAGAAAGAAAGAAAGAAAAAAAATAAGAGAATACATGAATTTGGGAAGAGAAAATTATCTGCTATAAACAACTTACATAGATATTAATAACCTCTAAACAGAATTAAATAATATTATAATATATTAAACCGGCCCATTGTCCTAATGAGTAGAGTGTTCGCCAATTGTCCGGGTGTCCAGGGTTCAATCTCAGGTCGAGTCATACCAAAGACTCAAAAAATGGTACTTGATGCATCCTTACTTAATACTCTGCTTTATAAGGTACGTTTCAAGGGTAAAGTGGAGCAATCCAGGGAAAGGAGTAGCGCCCTCCCCTACACCTTCGTGTTGTAGCTATCGAAAAGGAAGCCTTCGGGCCACCCTCGACTAAGGTCAGCAAGAATATAAAATATTATGTCGAAATATTAATACTATTTATCAAAAAACTAAGAAAATTGTCATACCAATATTTTTATACTATTCAATATAATTGGCCACATTAATAAAGTAAAAATAAAACCTATACCAGTTATTGTTAAGACAATTGTCTAAAATTATAAACCAATACAACATAATATTATATATTATTATATTATCTTAATATTATTTATATTATAACTAAACCTCAAACCTTAAAATATATAAATAATGATTATTCATAATCAATTATTATAGATTAGTACAAATTACTATTCATAATATAACTATTAAAACATAATTTTTATTAGTCTTATAAATAAAATCATACTAAGTATTTTAGATTATACCATATTGAACATATCATCACAATTAATATTACAATTAAAATTTTTAGTACTATTCGTAAATCTGATCAATATTATAAACTAATCATCAACTCATTTTAATAATAAGTATTAATAGCATCAATGCCAACAAAAAACAATAACACACATCACTTAATATAAAATGAAATTATATATATATATATATATATATATATATATATATATATATATATATATATATATTTGAAATATCCAGCCAGTGTCCAAGGACAGTAGGTGTGTATTATTCTTTACATAGAATATACGATGAAAATCATATAAATCTATGAGAGTGCTCAATGTACGGCTATTGTTAGTTCCATATTTATTCGTTGGGGTATAACAAAATTCACATTAACAGCGTGTTGAGTCTCCATCAAATTGTACTATATATATATACATATATATATACATATATATATATATATATATATATATATATATATATATATATATAAATTATTAAAGTTAATGCACTTTGTATTTGAGTATATATGCTTTAAGATATGATATAGATTAATTCTTGTATTTTAGACAACTGGTTTTATTTATCAAAATTATGTAATAAGCGATATTGGGTATTATTTCGTATTGATTACAGAGTGCATATTATGAATCTTTTTTAAAAAATTTTGTATTCCATAGTTATAATTATTAATATCAATTAGAATGATTTATATGGAATAATTTGCTTTGAATTTTAATTTATCATTATTTTACATTGAGTGCTCAAATGGATTTTGAATTACATGGATATTGAAGAAAATAAATCCTAAAATAGAATCGTTCCTAACATCGGCTGACTCGGCGTTGGATAATATAAGGACACACACACACACACACACATACATACATACATATATATATGTATATATATATATATATATATATATATATATATATATATATATATATATATATATAAATATAATGATTTATACATCTTAATATATACATAAAAACAATGATGTATACACCTAGTTATAAGCACACTGCATATATATGCTGGATGGTTGGGTCTTACTCTCTCTCTTTCTCTTTCTCTCTCTCTCCCCCCATATATATATATATATATATATATATATATATATATATATATATATATATATAAACAAATCGTTTGAAAAGCGTTTGACATAAACCAACAGAGTCCTCTATTATTAGTCTGTAAAGCATAATGAAACATAAAACAAATTATCTCACCCGTTCTTTTCAGATTCATTACAAAACGTTTCACATATTCGACAAAACACATGAATTGCTGTTACTTTTGGGGGCCAGGATTTTCAAGTGTGACTTGGTATAATTTTTGAAATGATAAGATTAGCTGAACGCAGTTATTTTCGTACTGATATAAATTTTTATGCGTTTTAAATTAATATCATTAGTATGGTCATTATTTAGCCAATCAAGTTAAGCCTGTGTAGTTGTTAAATCACAGATGAACTCTATCCAAATATTAGCAGCATAAACATTAATTTCACCTCGTTATAATTTCAAGTTTCTGCGATTTACGAAAACATTTTTTGCACTTTAGCACTAAGCGGCCCAACCCGCCCCGAAAGAACCAGAATGATAAACTGCTCTGAGGCGTATTGCATGTCACCAACTGATATCTGATACTAATTTGTTCACACCTTCGTTATTTGCCCATATCAGTTTTTATCGGCAATGGAAAATTGAAAGACCTGATCTTCTTTGAGTCCGTGTGTCACAATTTATGACTTTCTTCATCCTTCTCTTTTATTTCTTTGCTTTCTTCTCGCTTCATATCTCTTTTTGTATTTTTATTTGATTTGATCAATGAAAGGAAAATCACGTTCTTTAATTGTTTCGGAGGGATCAGAGTTTTGCCATTTGTTTGCGAGGGATCAGCGGCTAATCACTTGTTGTGAATCACGATTAATTATCTGCTAAAAATAAAGAGCGAAAAATACGAAAAGAAAAGAAAATTTAAAGAAGAAACAGTGAAACAGAAAAGGTATTTGCATCAGAGCAGTACCAAGAAAATAATTTGCTTTTGTTCGGTTTCTTTGTTTAATGGCATATCAAACTTCATGGGCTATTTAATGACAAAGACATCTCTGTAGAATGACAGCAGTGGTACTATATAACCAATAATTTTTCCAAATGCATTAATTCTAAATTAAACCTCACTGCACGACTTGAATTCGGACATGATTACTACGATGCAGCAGTCCACTGCGTTTGCCACAACGGTATGGGAATTCCCCCTCCCCCTGAAAAAACCGTGTTTTTTACTGGAATCAGATTCTAAATTTGAAATATTAGAGTGATATTCTCAGAATTTACTGGGATATTCATAGTTTAATAAGCTGGTTGTTTGCAAAATCGAATGTCATCAATTGTTCACAGATTTAAGTACAAATATGCTCATCGCGGCTTTTTTAAAAATAATATTGTGACACACTTGGAGCTACTTGATTGGGTGATGAATTTTACAGCATGTCAACCCAAGTAGTGATATTTCAAGCCTAGATGTTAGGGAATTGGTTTCATTTTATGTTGATATCTACATTTTTTGTGCAGTTGTTACTTAAGAGTCTTTTTTTCTTTTTGGGAGGAAAGAAACGGTCCATTTGAACAAGTATTTTTTAAGCAATTCTTTTTGACCTATAGAGTGGATCCTAATGAGTACAGCTACTCCGGATCTGAGTGGTCTTGGGAGTAATGTTTTTTTGTTGTTTTCGTGACGAATCAATATTCGTGGGTTATTTAATGGCAAGGCCATTTGTGTAGGTAAACATTTGTGATGCAATTTATCACATACGAGGATCATTAAATAAGTTTCCATACTTTTTTCGTATGGGCACGTTTATTGATAGTACACACATGAAACTCTAGTCCCCTTTGAAGTCATCTCCTCCGGCTGCAATGCACTTGTTGTACCGTTACAACATCTTCTGGAAGTCCCCATAGATGTCCTCTTGTGTGAGCGTGTCAATGACCTTCGTCACAGCCTCTTTCATCTCCTCCATTATCTCATAACGACAGCCTCTGAGCTTAGGGAATAACCAAAAGTCACAGGGAGCAAGGTCTTGTCTATTGGGAGGGTGAGGAACTATCCTGATGCCATATGGCTCAAATAGTCTGTGACAAGGATGGAGTTGTGGACTGGTGCATTGTCTTGGTGGAAATGCCACTGACCCAACTTGAAGAGAGCTGGCCTCTTCCGACAAAATCTCTTCCTGAACTCCTTTAAAACCTCAACCTAGTAACCCTAACCCTTTGGCCAATCAACTCTGGTGTATTGACTTCCTTACTCCTACACCTCTCATCATCCCTCACAGATTCCCAGCTTTCCTTTCTTATGCTACTCAAAAACTGATGCTCGATTCATGCAAGATGCTCCAAAAGCAGTCTGAAGCATTCCATACGTTTCTGTGGCATTTTTCCAAGTTTAAAACAGAATTTTATTGCATATCGTTCTTCTGAAGTGTCAGAGTACATTTTTGAAATTCACCAGCTGTGACAATCAGGCTTTAGTTGGGTGTATTCTAGTTGCTGCTGTAGCTGTTTATTTGAACCTGAAATCGTAAGAATTGGTCAGTCTTCTCATAAGATGTACAGTCATAATACACAGAATTTTAAAGAGTCTACGACAATTTTAAAGGCCTATACAAAAAGAGTCAGGAAACTAATTGAATTCACCACGTACTTGAGAGGATAAAAGTATTCATACTCTTTCTAACAACTATGTCACAGTCAATCACGCTAACCATGAGGTGTTCCCTTAGAGTAATGACCATGACGGAGTACTGCTTACTCCACGAATATATAGAACTGTAACCTCATCATCAAATGTAGTTTAGTGTCATAAGAGTACACTCTTTTTTGTGCGATGTTGGACCTGAACTATTCCGTTTATTAGTGATGATTAGTGACATAAGTTTCCACATATTTTTATCAAACTTCCGGGTCAAATCTTTCATCTATCTTCAAAGCAAACAACAGAAAATCAGAACAAGCCAACTCTCCCAGTGATACAATCTTCTATTGCATACTTCTTGTGCTCATGTTCCTCACTAAAATGACTAACTATTGTCTTCGAGATGTGTTCAAAATTATCGAGACAGAAGGTGTATTCCAACTATGCCAGTGTGCTGAAAATACGCTGACTTTATCCCCTGTAGATATATGAGAACTTGGCATATGTTTCCGTTGGTGAGGCTCCAGTTCTCGATCTCTGGGGTTTATAGCACACTCCATCATAGCCATTAAACATAGGTCCTCTATTTCTCGAAGTTGTGGTGATTGTTAGGGTCCTATCTACGTATTAAGTTGATCTGTTTTGTAATTATTATTATTTGATATCATCATCATCATCGTCATCATGTCGTGCCGCCAGCACGGATATCCCTGACCCTCTCTCGCCACTTCTCCCTATCATTCATCGCCTCTGGCAGGTCTTCAGGGTTACATCCTGTGTCCTCACATAGCTTTTGTATGTAAGTTCGAGCTGGTCGTTCTGCTTTTGCTTGGCCATATGTGGGGTTCCATTGGAGTACATCACTTATGAGCTCGTCCTTGCTTCTTCAGCAGTGTCCTGCGTGTCTAGTTCGTCTAACTTGTATAGTTTTCGTGATGGGATGCAAGTGGCCGTATAGTTGGTGTCTTGTGGGGTGTTGCCGCCAAGACTTGTTCAATATTGCTCTCAACATTCTTGTGTAGTTGCCATCTAGCTTCTTCTCCAGCCGTTTAGTTAGCGTCCATGTAGTGCATCCATATAGCAGTATCGATACAACCGCTGCCTGGAAGAAACTGTTTTTCATTTTATCGGTCAGGTCTGATTTCCATATGATATTTGATATGGCCCCGTGCAAAAAATAACTCTTTAGATACAAATTTGCAAAAAATGCACACATACATATACAATGTATGCGATTTCTATCGTCTATAGCTGAGTCAGCTGGGGCTGTAGAATATACTGACTGCATCTCTGCTGAAGGGTAAGACCACACCCACCAATGACTGTCCTGGATTATGACACAAAACAATTTGATGGTGAGGATCCAGTAATGCAGGAGTTTTAGATAATGCAGAGTACCCCTTCATTGCCATCACTCCCAGGTCCAGTTTGGCCCGGAGTGGAAACACTTGATAAAGTCCTATCTATAGGTCAGATAGAACTGTTTGGCATTTGAAATGAGTGCAAACAATGACTTATGCGAAACTGAATCGTTTTAAATAGAAATGTCTGATAATTTAACTGTGTTGGTTGGTTGGTTGGGTTTTATGGCATATCAAACTTTGTCGGTTATTTAACGCCAAATCCATTTTTATGCAATTAGTCAGTTCTATTTCAAACATATCAGTTTAGCATGTCAGATTAATTGTCAAAAACATTTCTATTTCAAGCTATTCTCTTTAGTATTAGTACAGATTGTGTTTATACACAGTTTTACTTCAGATAATTCAGTTTAGCTTAAGTACATAGTTTAAATGTCAAAACAGTTCTATTTCTAGCAATTCAGTTTAGCATAAATACGCAGTTTAAATGCAAAAAACAGTAAACTCAAACCACGGTTTCGTTTTATCTAACCCATTGATAGGACCCTTATCAGGTACTACCATTCCGGGACAAATTGGATCTGAGAGCGATGGTAATGAAGGGGTACTCCGAATTCCTCAAAGTTCCAGCATTACTGGAACCTAACCAGCTGATTGTTTAGTGTCCTATCCAGGACACTCGTTCGGAGGGTCTTATCCCTCGAGAGAAGCAGTCAGTGTATTCTACAGCCCAAGCCGACTGAGAAATTTAACTGTGTGTAAACAAATGTCTGATGTTTAATTGAATTGCTTGTGATCCATAGCAATGTTTAGAGCCATTTAAATTTGCTGAAATATGCTTAAGCGAATTCTTGGAAATAGAACTGTTTGATCATTTAACTGCGTGTATCTACAAAATGTATTTATAAATCATATATTTAATATATATGGAAAAAAAGGGAATAGGGTTTAAATAGCTAAAAATGGTTGATATGCCATTAAACCAAACCAAACTAAAGCAAGGCATTTATCATCTAGGCTTATGAAAAACTAAGACGGATTGACATACCGTTAAAATCAATCAATCAAAAAATTAACCAGTTAGAAATTAACATTGATCCCTATAAGCTTCGATTAATAACTTTGGTAAATAATTTGAGAATATAGGAAAAAATCCCTAAGTTCATAAATTGAATCCATAAATTGATGGTTTCGTAATTATTCATCCGTTTGTGCGCAGGGTCGACGTATACACGAATATATATCGCCACCCCTATGCTCTAACGGATGCACTTGAGACAACAACTAAATGTGCTGATGCGTATTAGATTTCACCAAATGATATCTGATACTAATTTGTTCACACATTTGTTAGTTCCCTTTCCTTCGTAATTTAACCATATCAGTTTTATCAGCGATGGAACATTGAAAGTTCCCAACTCCCGTGAGTCCGTGTCACAGCAAATTATAACTTCCTTATCCTTCTCAGTTTTCACTTTTCTCTCTTGACACTGTTTCTCTCTTTATTTTTATTTGATTAATGAAAGGAAAATCACGTTCTTTAATTGTCTGGGCGGGACCAGAATTTTGCCATTTGTTTTCGCAGGAGCAACGGCTAATCGCTTGGTGTGAATCACGATTAATTATCTGCTGAAATAAATAGCAAATAGAAAAAATAAAAACATAAAGAAGGAAGAAATCAATGAGGAAAAAAGCAGAAAATAAAAGTCATTGAAACAACCAGAGAATCTGAGGAAGAAATTTTGACGTTTAGAGATTTTTTTTTCACTAATATATACCCAACAACTGGAGTATTGCTGACATATTTAAGCAGGTTTTTTCTGAGTTCATGTCATCAGTATTTGATAGAATTGAATGAGGATTTTTCCTCTCATTTATCGGGCTACATTAAATTAGTCAGGATTAAAAGATAATGAATTATTCAATCCAATTGACATTATTTTAAGCTTTAGCATATCGTTATCGAATTGATATGCATAATTTCCTAATCTCACTGTCTTTCTTATCTATTTTTTCATATACAACCCAAGGAAAAATATTAAGTTGGCATACTTACATGATGTCCACCATGAGTTTTTAATTAGCAGTAAATAAACTAACAATATACAAGACGTAAAACGTTTTTTCAAAGTAGCTGAATGTTCCAGTTTGATAAAATATCATCATCATCATCATGTCGTGGCGCCAGCACGGATATCCCTGACCCTCTCTCGCCACTTCTCCCTATCATCCATCGCCTCTGGCAGGTCTTCAGGGTTACATCCTGTGTCCTCACATAGCTTTTGTATGTAAGTTCGAACTGGTCGTCCTGCTTTTGCTTGGCCATATGTGGGGGTCCACAGGAGTACATCACTTATGAGCTCGTCCTTGCTTCTCCAGCAGTGTCCTGCGTGTCTGGTTCGTCTAACTTGTATAGTTTTCGTGATTGGAGGCAAGTGGGCGTATAGTTGGTGTCTCGTGGGGTGTTGTCGCCAGGACTTGTTCAATATTGCTCTCAACATTCTCGTGTAATTGCCGTCTAGTTTCTTCTCCAGCCGTTTGGTTAGCGTCCATGTGGTGCATCCATATAGCAGCATCGATACAACCACTGCCTGGAAGAAACTGCGTTTCATTTTATCGGTCAGGTCTGATTTCCATATGATCGAGCGCCTATTGATAGCCGTCCATGCTTTCGTCAGTCGTGTGTCGATATCTTTTTCGGTTGATGAGACGCTACTTCCTAGGTCGGTGAATTTGTCTACTAGTTTCAGAGAGGCTCCGTCAAGTGTGGCAGTGTTGCCCGTTTGGTTGTAACACATATATTCAGTTTTGTGTGCATTGACATGGAGGCCAATGCCTGCTGCGGCTCGTTCCAAACTATGCAGTAGTGTCTCTGCTTGTTTAGGCGTATTCGTCGGTAACGCCAAGTCATCAGCGTAGTAGACGTCTGTGATTGTTTTTGCGGGGTACTTTTTGCTTTTTTTCTTAGTCAGCTCGAAGCCATTTTCTCTGATTTTGTCGATCTAAGTTCTAAGCACTGATAAAATATACCTGACATAAACTAGAACAAATTATTTAAATGTATATTTGTATTTTTTTAATCTGCGCAGAGAAAAATATATTAACCAATATTCATGAAAAAATATAATGACCTTGCAATTTTCATTCCCCGAAAAAGTTCATGTAGGGACCTTGATACGTAAATCGGGATTAGGTTATCTATACTTGAATTATTCCGATCAATGGTATATTTTAACGACCCCATTTTCTTTAGATTTACACCAAAGTTTAGAAAACTCTTAACGAACAAAAACAAACGTTTTTCGCCAGACTCATCTTTTGATAAGTCTATTTAATGAGTTCTACGATCCATTCCGTTGCTTCAATTGACAGTTCTTTGATTAGAGCCATGTTTCCTTTTACTGAGGAATGTTCAATCGCTTATTGAAGTCTTCGGTAACGTTATTTAACTCTTGAGAGATTTTTGCTTTCACATAAGTAATTCTTTTGGCATGATTTTGTACTCCTATTAAAAAGACATTCAGTTTCTTTCTTCAGATTTCCCCTTCTTTGCTATGTCCAGGACATTTCATATGCAATTTCTTAATTTCATTTTCAGTTGAAGTCTCCTATAAGTGTCAATTTTTAGCAGGTTTTTAATCCTTTGATAAAATATCCGCAGCAGATTTTGATTTTGAAAGATTTTCTAATTATTATAAGATACTCCCTTTACACTTTTTTTTTCCATTCTCGTTTGCGTGAAGATGCCTTTTTCTTAAACTCCCGCGTATTTGTAGTTGATTTTTTCAGGTAATCTCAATTTTTTCACCGGGAAGTTCTATTTCATCCGTTTTTTCTCTTTACCCATTTTTTTTATCACACAAGGCACATTTTTCAATGGGTAAATCCTATTCAATTATCTAGACTGTCGATATTCATAGTTTGTCAAGGGATTTCTAGATCGTCTTCATTATTGGAAAATATCTTAATTTATTTGATGAAAATGATGTCGTTTATCTTTCCTTCAGATATTCTGAATACTTCTTTACATTTAGTATATAATTTAGTGGTACCATTGCTATAACAAATAATGATGGCGAGACTAAGTCTCCATGGAAGATGCCTCTGCGGAATTAAACTTCTGCTTACAGCTGTCCTCCAACTACAAATTCAACTACCCAGCTTTTATAATTATTATCTCTATTCCTCGCGACTTTTTTCACGTCGGTGTTAGCTGATGGTCTTACATTGGAGTCTGAGAGACTACAAGTTTCCTCAAGTCTGCAGGATCCGTCTCAATATTCTGACTGATCTTAGTAATGCGTGAGTCTTGGTACATCCACCGATTTTCAGTTATTACTCTCGTCTTACCAAGCCTTTTGGAACGGTTCCGAGTGCACCAATTACATCTGGTCCATTTCATGATCCATAACTTTCTAATTATTTACTCAGAGTTTTTCACATCAGTTTTAGCTGATGGTCTTTCCTTGAAGTTTGAGTGACAGCAAGTCTCCTCAAGTCTCCAGGAATATTCTCAGTATCCTGGCCGTTTCCAATAATGCGGTAGTTTGGATGGTCTCTACTCGACCTCCCGACTGCAAGTCCTCCAGTCTTTTTAATAATCTTTTAGTTACTGTAATAAAAGCACCCATCATATTTAGTACAATTGTCACCTTCATGTACCATAGTTTTTTCAATTCCTTAGCAAGGTCGAGGTACTTAACCTTCTTTTTACATTCTTTCAGCTTTATTCTGTGGTCTGCCGAGAGAGCAAAATCCACAATTGTTTAACTTGGCTATTTTTTTTTTTTTTGTCGATTAAAATAAGGTCTGGTCTTCTGGCCAAGATTATGTGGTCCGTTTGTATGTCAAATTCCCATAGGAGTTTATGTGCGTCATTTTTTAGGACAGGTACTGGGTTGTGCATATACCATTTGTTTGTACGGTCAAATTAAAAAAAAAATTTGTACATCTCCCAGTGGATCACCTTTCCCACCCAGTCGTGTCAAGTTTTATACTCCTTCTGTGCTAAGTTGCTGCATTAACTTATGTGATTAATGATTAAGTCTCGATCACCACATAACCTACATTTGCTATTCTGATGCGTCTTATCTGTTCTCGCTTCGATATGATTGGTTCTGACGGCGTTGTTTTGTGCTGCTATTTGGTGAGATTATGTTTCTTTCTTAAAGTTTCCTTTTCTTAACCACGCCCAGATTTTCTGGTGTGTATTATTATTATTATTATTATTATTATTATTATTATTATTATTATTATTATTATTTTAATAGTGTAAAAATTCGTTGTTGAAGTCATTGTAGAAGTCACACAGAACGTGTCGAAGGGTAATTGTTAGAAATAAATCAAGGAAGTCTTAAAAATAAATCAAAATTTATGGAAAGTTAAGATATTATACGATAATCGTTTCAGTGATAATGTTAGCACTATAAATCGTTTAATGAAAATATCTCTCAAATCACGCTAATTTCAGCACGCGCTGGAAATGGCCAGACAGATTTGGCATAAAGAACGACGTATGGCTGGCAGTGCGTAAATCTAATTCAATTTTCAGAAAGAAACGATGTGGAATCTAATATTGCTTATCACATTAAATCACATTTGTTTATTGGCAGGGTCAATGAGTGTATCAAATGATTCTTCCCCCAAAAAAAGAGATAGTAGTGAGCCAACAGGAACCAGAATGAAGAAGAGGAAGGGCATATTTAAGTTAGCTCTATGAGGAAAGAAATTTTAAAAAAAAAAAAACATAAATTACAAGAAATTTGAAAAAATAACTGACTTGGTTGTGAAAAAGTCTCAAAAAGTAAATCATTGATACTTATTAGAATATATATATATATATATATATATATATATATATATATATATATATATATATATATATATATATATATATATAATAAAACAAAATAAAATAAAATAAATAAGAAATACGATTTCGAATTTCACGTTAAAGATTTTCAGTTGTGCAATCATCGACACGTTTGAAGTCACGTGAATTCCAGTGAAAAAAAATTGTATCCTGTCTTTATTCTATTTTAATCGCTGGATATATTTTGATATCGATCTGCATTTTACAACATTGGCTAGTGTATTTCGTTTATTAAAAACATGTTTAGGGTTAAATTTTCAATCATGTTTATATATGTATATATATATATAGAGAGAGAGAGGGGGGGAGACAGAGAGCGAGACAGAAAGAGACAGAGAGACTGTGGGAGAGAGAGAGAGAGAGAGGGAGAGAATTAGATATGGGGTGTGACAGAAATCTTCAGCCCAGTCGGCTGGGGCTCAAGAATACTTCAACTGCAACGAGTGTCCTGGATATGATACTAAACAATCCGATGGCAAGGCTCCAGCCTTAGAGGTTTGGGGTACTCCTTCACTCTCATTCTTTCCAGGTCAACCCTGGCTTGGAGTGGTACCCACTGAAAGGGTCATATCTATGGGTCAAATACAACAAACTCGATGTAAAAAAAAATGTCTGATGTTAAATTGTGACTGTTATATAGCAATACTTGAAACCATTTTATTTGTGCAAAAAAGAGCACAGACTCGTTTAAAAAAAGTGTTATATAAATCACACACACACACACACACACACATATATATATAAATATATATATATATATATATATATATATATATATATATATGTATAAATTGTAACTAAAATGTATCAAAATGGTATCTTTAATATTTTGGAAATTTTGAATCTAAAATTTAAGTTAAGTTATTTCAGCGCTAATTCTGGGTAATTTTGAGGAACATGTTGTGATGAAATTAGGTCCAGGCTACAAGAGACATTTTCATATTTCTTAAACTGAAGATTAATTTTACGAGAAAGTTTATTATATATATATATAGAGAGAGATATAGATATAGATATATGTATATAAGTTTTTATGATTATAGTGATCATAAAACAACAATAGTGACGTGGTGGTCCCTATCAGACGTGAAACTGAATCGTAATTCAAGAAAAAAAATGATTTCTATATATTTAGTATCTGTAGGTTTTGGGAATCCTTTGCAATACATGAAGTTTTGAAAATTAACACACACACACACACTCACACACACACACACACACACACATATATATATATATGTATATATATATATATATATATAATACGATGTTATTTTCTAAAGAACGATGTTGAAATCTGAAGATCTGACGTCATCTGTAAAGTTTCACTTGACGACTTCAGCATTCATATAATAAAAACTTGCTGAGGACACTTCTCAAGAGAGTTATATGCTGAAATCGATATTTTATTTTATTGATCAGTCTGCAGAGATGTGACAAAAGTAAATAAACATTTTTGTTTTTGTTGATCTCTTCTTTAATCATCTAAATAAAAGAAACATACTTACGTATATAAATACAGAACAAAAATCAAGAACAAAAAAATAAATAAATAAATTATCGGTAATTACTAGGTAGACCACATTACTAGAAATGTCTCCCTCTTTCTCTTTGTCTATGTCTTTCTGTACATCTGTTTCTTTTTCTCTCTTAGTATATATATATATATATTTTTTTCTCTTTTCATTTTCTTCCTTTTGACTCGAAATCTTCCTCGATAAACAAACGTAACATAAATTCTATACAATATTCCTCGTAAGTTAATTTACATAATTTAAAACAACAGACGGTGATTCATTAATTAAACGACCAAATTTTCCTTGCTATACAAATTTTCCCCTAGGTTTTTATATTTGGCATTTTTAATCATCCATCGTTAACTTAACATCGCTAATATCACCCCACCATTGTCCTGATGATGGTTCAGTAGAACCGAAACGCTATAGAGTCGACTTCTCAATAAATCTCTCCTTCCATTTGCTTTATCTTGTTATTAATTTCTCCCTTTCTCTCTCAATATATATATATATATATATATATATATATATATATATATTATGGGCTTGTGAGTGTGTGGATGTGTGTGTATGTGCGTGTATGCTTGTGTGTATGTTTGTGTGTGTTTATTTTTTTATTTCGTTTTCAAAGTAACTGTCCATGTTAAGTCATTCTCCATTCTAAATCACTTTCGATATTATTCTTTCCGGGTTATTTTTCAATTTCTCATACTTATTTCTTTCTAATTCCTTTTTATTTTTTATGAGTTTTGAAAAGATTTGAGTTAATCAATACCCCTGCTTCTAAACTTGCCAATACCACGAACCCTTAGATAAGCTGAATTGTCAATACTCACATATTAAACTTTTGAAATTTTAGGTAAACTAGGAAAAACAGCATTCAATAGCATGTTTTTATCGGAGAAATATACTCAAAATTCTTTACCTGAGGGAACAATGTAATGTATTGTCCAATTTGTAACATGCTATTAATTAGTTAGTCTTCGTTCGAGATGAAGTTTATACTAAATCATTTAAATTCTTGATGTGAAAAACAATGAATAGGAATTCTTATTTTTTTCGTATGTTAAAGTATCAGCAGCATCATAGGCCGCTGTTATAAAAGGAATGTTACATATTCACCCTCAACCGAGCCATCAATCAAGAGATGCACCTGTGTAAATAAGCGGAAGCCGGTGGGAGTGAGACAATGATATAACCAGGTGCCACAGACGGCTTGGGTCTGTCAGTTCCCATTGCAGTTGCAGTTGGAGTCAGTTGGGGACATGATGCCGAATTGAAAGCCAGCGGCAGACAGAGGGCTTTGGGCCCTCAGTGACCCACGGTTGAGCAGCCCAGCCAGAATGCGAAAGAAGGGCTGCTATGGTCAGTAGAACTTAAGATTAATATGTAGCAGTCTGTCCCCGTCTCCAATTCAGCTCTCACACACAAGAAACATCACCCTTTCGAGAATAAAGTATGAGAGGTATATTTTTTATAAAGAAGTGTGTTCGTTTGTTCATTGAAGTCGTCATTATTGTTGATTATGGTTGTGAGTATACAACAGGAACCCAACGGACCACAGGTCGTCTACTATTCTGAGTAAACTTATTACTAGAATCAATATTCAAAGATTCTAATTCAAAATGTTTCATTTTCTATATAACATTCGAATCTCGTTTGTTCTAATCAATTGCCCAGTCGGCTGGGGCTGTAGAATACACCGACTGCTTCTCTGCAGAGGGTTAAAACCCCACTAACGAGTGTCCTAGATATGACACTAAACACTCTGATGGTGAGGTTCCAGCAATGCTGGAGCTTTGGGGATTGCGGAGAAACCCTTTATTGCCATTGCTCCCAGGTTCACTCTGGCCCGGTGTGGTAGCACCTGATATGGCCCTATCTATGGGTTAAATAGAACTAACGGCATACTTATGCTAAACTAAATTGTTTGAAATAGAACTGTTTTTGACAATTAAACCGAACTTACATTTAAACTGCGTTCTTATGCTTAACTGAATTATTTAAAATAGAACTGTTTTTTTACATTGAAACTGTATTTACACTAAACTGAATTGTTTAACATAGAACTGTTTTGACATATAACTGTGTGTAAACATAATATGTACTTATACTAAACTGATTTAGTTTAATTAGAACTGCTTGACTAAACTGAATAGCTCGAAATAGAAATGTTTTTTTTTACAATTAAACTGTACTTGCATTTAAACTTCGTGCATATGCTAAACTGAATTGTTTTAAATTGAACTGTTTTTGACATTGAAACTATACTTACACTATACTGAATTGTTATATATTACTGCTTGAATAGTTTGAAATAGAAGTGTTTTTGACAATTAAACTGTGTACTCATGCTAAACTGAATTGCTTTAAATAGAACTGATTATTTACATAAAAATGGATTTGGCGTTAAATAACCTACAAAGGTTGATATGCCATAAAAACAACAAACCAAACCAAACCTGTTCTAGTCAACAGTTCCTTGTCGTAACCATTAAGCGAATTCTGCAAGTACAACTAGTTATCTTTGAACCTAAATCCGTGGCATTCTTATTAAGTGTGCATTTTTGTTGTCTCGTGTTGTCATGCGTTTTCTTGCAGCATTTCAGTAGATTATTCAACGCGATAAGATTCAAGCAATCATCGCGGCATATCCCGTCGTTGTTCGTGCAGCTAAGAAGAACGTAGGAAAATGTGGAATTAAAATGCACGTCTCCCTTAATCAGCAGTTTCGTGATCCACCACATGAAGTTGATTATCGATCCCTTGTTTTAGGGAGGGGAGGCAATATTCCTTTTTTTCGTCAATATTTGTTATTTATTTATTTATTTTCTACAGTTTAGAGAAGGTATTTTTCTAAATCTAAAAAAAACAAAAACAAAACAAAAACAAAACAAACAAAAATTTATAAAAAAATTAAGTAAAAATAAAAAAGTCTGATCAGTGATTCTCAACTGGCTTTTCATTTATAAGAACATGTATCCAATTCTAAACCAAAAATAGTAAAAATTCGTTGCTTGGTGACAGTCAGTTCCTCGCCTATGTGATCTTCAGACCAAAAGCTGCCAGTCATCAAGCGCCGTTGATCTTGTGTCGCCATTATCCTAAGATCTCTCTCTGTCACTCTGTCTCTCTCCCTATATATATATATATATATATGCGCACAGATGTGCGAACGCACATGATCATCGTCATCATCATCAATGCGCTCTGATAGCAATGATTCCTTTGAGTCAGACTCTGTAAGTCGTCTAGACGACACGAAGTGTCCGGACGTATCCGATAAATGTAAGATTTTGCTGGTTGGCCAACAAAGCTGTGTCCATGTGTAGGAGTCCACAAAGGAAAGATAATCACACACACACACACACACACACACATATATATATATATATATATATATATATATATTTGCAGAATGTTACTATTTATATACGTTTGATGAAAGACCACGGAACTCTGATATTTCAGATCGTATTATGTTTTATTTTTCTGGCTTTCTTGCCATTTTTTTTTTATTTGGCAATTTTCAAGCGCTTTACATTAATGAAAAAAAAAATATCTAAAGACGATTCTTAAGATACTGTGTTTTTTTTTATTCTTTGGGCGCGATATTTATTTTGCTGAAAGGAGTTATGATTGAGGTGGATGCTTTAGTTGGTATGTTAGTTTTAAAAGATGTTTAGTATATTAACTCAGTCGTTGAATGCAATTTTATTTGTTTTTATACTAATAACTTCTAGGATTTCTGAGCTTTTTTGTTGTTATTAATATATATAATCTTGGATTTATAGGTGAAGATTTCTCGGATTTTCAGGAAAGGTGAATTTATCTGAGTTATTTCAATGTGTTGCAGTTATATGTTGTTTGATTGAACTCTATCATCAAAATCTCTTATCTTTTCTCAATCCTATTTCCTGAAATTGTAGGGAGTTTGTCGTTTGCAAAATTCACAGGTTGATTTTCGCAGTGAGATATTTTTGTTATATTTATTCTACAATTCATACATACAGCAGCTATACGGGATGTAACCCTGAAGACTTGGCAAAAGCGATGAATGATAGGGAGAAGTGGCGAGAGAGGGTCAGGGATATCCGTGCAGGCAGCACGACATGATGATGATGATTCTACGATTTGTCCTTTAAACGAGTGAATTCATCACTAAATCGTTACGTTGGAAAAGAATCTTCAGTTTTTAATAATTATCATTACTCTTTAAATTTTACCAAAGACATGATCGTGATACTTGCAATAGATTAGATTTCGGTTAAATTGATTGATAATTTTAACCATCTTGGATTATTTTATATCTAAATGTTAGGAAATCGCAACTTAATAGATTTATATTTACACTTTTTGTAAGGTGTTTCTTGAAAGTTTTTCTTCTTAGCATACTGTTTTATTACAGAGAAATAAATTTTAAACAGATTTATTTGACCTATACAGAGGACCCTAACAAGTAGTACCAATCCGGTTGGAGTTGACCTGAGAGTAATGAATATGAAAGGGTGCTCGACACTCCCCAGGTCTCAAGATCTTGAGCCTAATCATCATATAGAATTTAGTGTCATACAAAGGACCACTTTTTGTTTTTTCTTCAGGGGTATATTTAGCGTGTTCTACGACCCGCCGACTGAGTAAAGTTTTGACTAAAGTTTTCAAGTCTATTCATAGTTTTTGAATCTGGTTATTTTATTTTTAATTTTCTGTATTTCATCCCTACATAAATTATTCCATGCTTAATATGTATGACGACAGTTCTTTTCTTTAAGTTTGAATGCACCCCATATTCCTTATTATCAAATTATCCATAAAAATGGTAAACCCTATAGTCTTGTTGACTCACCATATGAGATACCAGGATCATTAAATAAGTTTCCAGACATTTTTTCGTATGGGCACTTTTATTGATAGTACACACATGAAACTCTAGTCCCCTTCGAAGTAATCTCCCCCGGTTGAAATACACTTGTTGTACCGTTCCAACAATTTCTGGAAGGCTCCATGGAATTCCTCTTGTGTGAGCGTGTCAATGACCTTCGTCACAGCCTCTTTCATCTCCTCAATTGTCTCATAACGACCTAGGAAATAACCAAAAGTCAGAGGGAGCAAAGTTTGGACTATGGGGAGGCTGAGGAACTGTCTTGATGCCCATCTTGGTCAAATAGTCTGTGACAAGGATGGAGTTGTGGACTGGTGCATTGTCCTGGTGGAAATGCCAATGACCCAGTTTGAAGAATGCTGGCCTCTTCCGACAGAATCTCTACCTGAACTCCCACAGTTTAATATAAAAAGAGTTCTTTTTCAATCAGTTTAGTTTAGCATAAGTACGCAGTTTAGATATCAAAAGTTATATTTCAAGTAATTCAGTTTACCATAAGTTCTATTTGACCCATAGATAAGGCCCTATCAGGTGCAACCAATACGGACCAGAGTGGAACTGGGATTGATAGCAATGAAAGCGTACTTCGCATTCCCCAAAGCTCCTGGATCACTGGAAGCTCACCATCAGAGTGTTCAGTTTCATATCCAGGATACTCGTTGGAGAGGGCATTTTCCCGTTGCAAAGGTGCAGTCTGTGTATCCTACAATACCAGTTAAATGGGCAATATATATATATATATATATATATATATATATATATATATATATATATAACGCATCTTTTTCATACTTTTTGAAATATGGGCTCTGTTCTTTGAGGCTGTAGACTATACCGACAGCACCCCAGCAGAAGGATAACAACACTATGAATGAATGTCCTAGGTATGACATTAAACCACCCGGAGTTTTGAGGATGTGAAGTACACTTTTATTGCCATTTCTCAACTTTCACTTGAACTCGGAGTGGTAGTACCTGTTAGATTCTCTTGTATTGATCAATTAAAACTGTTCAATCCTTTATTAAAGGATGGCCATTTGTTACTTGAAGACATTTAACAGTATGCGCAAACAAACAATTAATATTAGATAGAATTATTTTTCTTGTATGGTAATACTTGAAAACATTTAACTTTCTTTAAAAAAAAAGATCAATATTAGATTGAATTGTAAGAAAAAGAACCAATCCTTTCAGCAAATCAGAACTCGGCATCAAATAACCCACAATGTTTGATATATAATTAAGCCAAATAGCCTAAGCTAACCTTTTCGAAATACTTGCCCAGTCAGCTGGGGCTGTAGAATACACAGAAGGGTATAGACCCCACCAAACGAGTGTCCTGGATATGACACTAAAAAATCTAATGTTGAGGTTCCAGCAATGCTAGAGCTTTGGGGAATGCGGAGTACCCCTTCATTGCATTCGCTCCCTGGTCCATTCTGGCCCTGAGTGGTAGCACCTGATAGGGCCCTATCTATGGATTAAACTAACATCATACTTATGCTAATCTGAATTGTTTGAGTAAACTGAATAGCTTGAAATAGAAATGTTTTTGACAATTAAACCGTACTTACATTTGAACTGCATGCTTATGCTTTACTGAATTATTTGAAATAGAACTATTTTTCGATATTAAAACTGTATTTACACTTGACTGAATTGTTAAATATAACTGCTTGAATAGTTTGAAATAGAACTGTTTTTGACAATGAAACTGTGTACTTGTACTAAACTGAATTGTTTTAAATAGAACAGATTATTTACATAAAAATGGATGTGGCGTTAAATAACCTACAAAGGTTGATATGCCGTAAAACACAATAAACCAAACCAAACCTTTTCGAAATACGGATTTTTGTTTACTGCCGTGATTTAGATAAAGTGATAACAATCAATTATCATTTAAACTTACTAAAATCACCTTTTGGTTTTCAGAATTTTAGAGATAAATGGATTTGGAGTCCTAATCAAATAATATATGGCAATCTGAAATCATGATGCGAATTTTCACTCAACAGTTCAAATCACTTAACTTATCGCAGTGGAATTTTGACCCCTGGGGAAAAACCGTTTATTTCTCCCTTAACATATCCTGAACAATCATCTACTACCTCCAGGTATGCACAATGTAAACCAGATATTTGATTTTAAATCCTTGTCTTTTTTTTTTTTAATTGTGAATTGTCTTAGAACGTTTGTTTCCATTGCAACAAAAAGCATATTTAACGTGGAGCAGTGGCTCATGTGCTGAGTCGTGATATCATTGTTAGTGAGTTCGAACTTCAAACGCATTATTATGTTTACTTTTATACGAATATCTTTGGAAAAGGTATGAGCCATTTTTATCCCTAAAGCACCTTTGGATTAAATAGTACCCCTACTGTTTTTCTACAAGAATGGTTTTGGCATTAAATAACCCACAAAGGTTGATGTCTCATGAAAAAAAAAGAAACCACTCAATATTTAGAAGAATGTAGATGTAGAATAGATATGATTTTAAGTGATACATTTCAAAGATAATCCTTTACGTCCTATGAACTACTTCGTTTTTTTTTAAGCAGGAATTTGACTCATTACTTAATATTTCATTACAATCCTGACTATATTTTTTATTGTTTCATAGCATTTTTTAAAAAATTGCTCTATTTTTTGTTTATAATCATGTGATTATAAAAAGTTACATGATATCAAGTTTTCATATCTGATTCTAATAATTTGTAGACAGCGATATCGTATCAAATCACTAAGTGTATTTAGAATATGCATTCTAATTTGTTACTGTTGATTAGATTTTTTTTATTACTTCATCTTTCGTCGATCAAGAAAACAAATTATTTTGTATGCTAAACTGAATCGTTTGAAATAGAACAGTTTTTCCCTTTGAAACAGCAAAAATATTTCTCGAATCACACGTTTCCAGATCATCATCATCATCATGCCTCCAGGATGGATATCCCTGACCCTCTCTCGCCACTTCTCCCTATCGTTCATCACCTCTGGCAGGTCCTCAGGGCTACATCCCGGATCCTCACAGAGCTGCTCTATGTACGTTCGAGCTGGCCGTCCTGCTTTTGCTCGGCCATATGTGGGGGTCCATTGGAGTACATCACTTATGAGCTCGTCCCTGGTTCTCCAGCAGTGTCCTCTGTCTGTGTGTGTGTGTGTGTGTGTGTGTGTGTGTGTGTGTGTGTGTGTGTGTGTATAGCACATACCAAACAAAAAAAAATCCTTTGTTAATTTTTTTTTTATTTATCTATGTTTTAAATTGAAGAGATCTACTTGTGTCAGTAAAAATAAAAACAAAAATATTGAGATTTCAGTATAATTCTCTTTTCTCTTAAAACTTGTGTTTCACAGAAACAAAGGAAAAAAAGACGTTAAAATTCAAATCTCTACGGAAATATTTCCAAGCCCATGATCCTCTATTTACTGTTTTTATTTGTTTTTCCTTTTAGCGTTTCTCTTGTGCAACATTCAACAAAGAAACAGATTCAACTGTTTATAATACTTTTTTTTACATCTATCATCACACGTATTCAATATCCATATTTGATACAAATAATTTCCACTCAGTTTGTTTTGGTTGGGTTGGGTTTTACGACATACCAACAACTCTAAGTTATTAAATGCCAAAGCCTTTTTATACATATTTGCCCGGTCGGTTGGGGCTATCGTATACACCGACTGCTTCCCTGCATAGATGTAAGAACCCTCCCCAACGAGTGTCATGTATATGACATCAAAGAGCCTGATGATGAGGTTCCGGTAGTGCTAGAGCTTTCGAAAATTCAGGGTACCCTTTCATTGCCGTCGCTCCGAGGTTCACTCTGGCCTGGAGTGGTAGCATCTGATAGGATCCTATCTATGGGTCAAATAGAATTAAACAAAGCACTAATGCTAAACTGAAATGCCTGAAATAGACTGTATTGATCTTAAAACTGTGTAGTTATGCAAAATTGAATTGCTTGAAATAGAATTGTTTTAACATTCAAACTGTGTATTAATGCTTAACTGAATAGTTTGAAATGGAATTGTTTTTCTATGCTAAACTGAATTGCTTGAAATAGGAGTGTTTTGACATTTTAACTGCAAACTTATGCTAAACTGAATCGTTTGAAATAGAACAGTTTTTCACATTGAAACTGTGTACTTTTGCTTAACTTAATCGTTGGAAAGAGAACATTTTTGACATTTAATTCTGTGTAAACAAAAACTATACTTATACTAAAATGAATTGTTTGAAATAGCTCTGTTTTTATTATAAAAATATAATGTGGTATTAATAACCTACAATGGTTGATGTGCAATAAAATCAAATCAAACCAAAATCTTTATACGTGTATATTAAATATATATGATTAGTAAACACATTTTATAGATGATATTTCTAGATGATATTTCAAATGGGCTTGGGGTCTTTTGCACTCAGTTTCAAGTGGAGCTTGTAACAGTCAAAATTTAACATCAGTGATTTGTTTGGACCCAGATTTTGGAAGTAATTTCATTTTTAAATGAGTAGAGCTGGGAGCGATGGCATCAAAAGGGTACTCTGCATTCTCAAAAGCCCTAATACTGGAGCCTCAGCATCTGAATTTTTTTTTTTTGTTATAATTAGGACACTCGTTGGAGGGTGGGTCTGACACATTCCAAGAGATGCAGTCAATGTACATCCTCAGCCGTCTGGGCTGTTTATACAAAGTTATATCGTTTCAGATAAGTATTCCCATTTAATAAAACAAACAAACAAAAAAAAAAACTCCATTGTTTTCATAGTTATATGGTTCCAATTAACTGAAAATAAACAATTATTGTTTCAAGTAACTATTAATATATATAGTTTGCACAGAGCTACTTGGTTTCAAGAATTCTTATCCAATACTCATAGGTTTTTAAGAAATCTACTGGATCAGTAGATAGGAACATAGATGCCCGTGGCGTAATGGTTATCGTCGTAGGAAATGGACACGGCGACTCGAGTTCAAAACCTGGACGAGGCTAATTGCATTTCACATAGCACTAATACCCTTGGGAATGGTATGAATCCAATTATTCTCCCACCAGCTATGGGTAAATAGTAGGACAAACTAGGTTCTTCATCCTTGGTGAGGCAACTAGTCTGGGAGAGGGAAACCAGTTAAACTCCGCTTAACAATTGACCTTGTGTCATATCTTACCCAAGCGAAAGGGTTGGTAAATAGGGTAGTTAGGAACATAAGTCAATGTCAATGAAGGTGTGATTCCACTCATATCCAAATCTATAGTCTGATCTTCAAATTCTCTTTAGTGATATATATACCCAGTGCACATTCATCTGACAGTTCTTACCTCTCAGCAGAGAATACAGTTAGCACATTGTAAGCTACATCGACAGAGCGTTTAAAACAGTAGAGATTCATAATGATAAAACATTTTTTGCGATAAAACTTTGAATCATTTGAGGCCGTTAAAAAAATCATAATCCTTATATTTTGGTGTCTTACCGTATTGGACCCTACGAATCTGCTCGAATGTCTGTCTGCCCATTCCGCCTAAGCGTATTATTTTTTTGTGAGGGGGGTGCTTTATTCTTGCATTTTTAACCCTTCCCAATACTGCAATAAAAAAGATTATATCCTTTTTGCTTGAACCGAAAACTTTGCAGCCCGCGCGCGCGAAAGCGCGCGCACACACACACACACACACACACACACACACACACACACACACACACACACACACACACACACACACACACATATATATATATATATATATATATATATATATATATATATATATATATATATACTTACATCTACACGTACATATGCACATACGCAAGCAAGCAGAGAAAGAAATACTTTTTCTTTTTATATAATCTTTTTAAGGGTACGTCACAACCTTCCTCTGTAAACAAATCGGCCATTTTTTCTTTGTTTATTTATTTTTGTTTTCACCTTTTGCGGATCTTAGGTTAGAAGTCAAATAGTCAGGAATAAGAAAAGAGAATTTCTATGAAAGGAGTGTCCAACTAACTCACGGAGAGCGCTATTTCTTTCTTCTTTCTACTCTTTCAGTATTTGATTTCTTGGCATTTTTTTCTTTTTCTTTTTTCTTTTTTTTGACACGTTTCGTTTGTTGCTATGACGTCTGTTTCTTTTATTATTTATTTTATTATTGTTATTATTATTATTGGCCTTTTCTTGCTGCTTGTTATTTGCTTTTTGGAGCGAACGGAGTTTGTTCAACATTCAATGGACCCTCGATTGTTCGTATGCACTGAACTTTATGCCAATCTCACACATACGCACATCCACATACACGCACTCTCTCAAAAAAAAAATAACACTTCATCTATTTATTAACATATACTGAGCCCTTAATGGGAGCCTACCGTAGAGCGAAGGTAAGAAAACCAGATTCACATACTACTTATTGTTTAATAAAGTCTCATGTAATTCTAAAAGATTCTTGTGGTCAACGTCGTCAGAAATGGATTCGGTAAGCCAAGTTCAAATCCTGGACAAGTATTTTTGCATTGAACAAAGTGCTAATTCCACTGAGAAAAGACTTGATCTTACAGTCCTCTTCCCAGCTATGGATAAATAGGAATACAGCCTGGCCTTTTTAAACTTGTTATCGCATCTGTTCAAGAGGAAGAAATTCTGAATTCAAAACAATTGTAGGTGTGGGGAATGAGAGGCTACACAAGGATATTCCTGATCGAGATATGGTACATGAGTATCGCCCTCTACACTCAAACCACGTTACAGGATCAGTGAAAAAAGATTGTGCCCTTTTGTAATCGCAGAACAATATTTATATTGGTTAGTATAATAACTTTGACTTTTCTGGTAACCATAACATCAAACCAGCTAGGCTTTGAATATATTGTCTCGATCTCATGAATAGAGATAAGACCCCCCAAAATAGGATCTGTCCAGGGTATAAAATTAACTGCATCTGATGTTGATGCTAAAGTTCTGGGTTGTATGGGGTACCCATATTTGCCATTGCTCACAGGTCAACTCAGACCCGAAGTGCAAGTACTTGTTAGGGTCGCTTTTTTAGATTTGGTTGGTTGTTTGTTTGGGTTTTATGGCATATCAACCTCTGTAGGTTATTTAACGCTAAATCCATTTTTATGAAAATAGTTCTATTTCAAACAGTTCAGTTTAGCATAAGTACGCAGTTTAAATGTAAGTACGGTTTAATTGACAAAAACATTTCTATTTCAAGCTATTCAGTTTAGTCAAACAATTCAGTTTAGCAAAAGTATGTCATTAGTTCTATTTAACCCATAGATAGGGCTCTATCAGGCGCTACCATGCTGTGCCAGAGTGGACCTGGGAGCAATGGCAATGAAGGATTGCTCTACATTCCCCAAAGCCCAAGCATCACTGGAACCTCACCATCAGACTTTTCTGTGTTATATCTCTCAGTGGTAGGGGTATTTCCCTCTGCAGAGGTGTATTCTACAGTAGTGGTACTATTTAACCCATAGCTGGGAGGATAAGAGGGTTCATACTTTTCCCGAGGGTATTTATCCAAAAGTGAACTTAATAGTGGGAGTGGATTTTAAACTCTCTAACTACGGTTCTGTAGTCCATCGCTTTAACCATTACACCACGAGGACGCACCTTAGTTTTAGATCTAATAGGTCTATTTAAAAATCAATCATATGCAATAGAAAGACTTGTTGCTATGTAAGTGTAAATTATTTGGTTTAAGAATAGTTACTTGATGCCACAATGTCTTAGTTACTCCATGCCATAATATTTTACCGATTTTTGGTTTGGTTTGGTTTTATGGTATATCATCCATCGCTGCTAATTTAATGCTAAATTCTGTTTTTACATATATATTAAGTATTTGATTTGTAAGCATATTTTGTAGATACACACAGTTAAATAATCAAACAGTTCTATTTTCATTTCTAATGTTGCTTAAGTTAGCAAAGTTAAATGTGTACAAGTTTTGCTATGTATAAATAACTATTCATTTAAACTTCAGCCATTTGTTCATACACAGTTAAATGATCAAGCAGTTCTATTTCTAATAATTCAATTTAGCATAAACCATTTGTGTGCACTCAGTTTAAATGTCAAACAGTTCGATTTGACCTATAGAGAGGACCCTATCAGGTGCTACCACTCCCGACCAGAGTAGAACTGGAAGTGATGGCAATGAAGGTGTAAACCGCACTGCCCAAAGCTCCTGCATTACTGCAGCCTCAACATCAGATTTTTGAATGTCTTAACCCTCTGCATAGACACAGTCGTTGTATTCAACAGCCAATACTAGTTAAGGGAGCTGATTTTACTGAATATTGTTGCTATTAGTTGTTTGAATATCCGAATCGAAACTTGATGATTTTTACATTAAGGGTTTTCGGACTATTGTCTTCATCTTTAGTGTTATTTCCACAACAGAATCAGAACAGGCTAAGCTTAAAATTGGCCTTGTGTCACATCTAGCTTATGCGGAGGAGTTGGTAAATTGATGCAGCTGTATGCAAATCATTTGTATGATACAGAAATACTTTATACCATATAACTTTGGGCAAAAAAACATAAGAAAACAAATAAAGAAAAAATATAAATGTACAATGAACATGATTCGTTAACTTCTAAGCATAAAATAACCTTTGACTTTTTGACACGCCCTTCAAATTATATTAGTCAATCAATCAGTTCACTAGTAGTTTCAGGGCCATGACCCCGTGCCAGACTAAATGTTCACCAACAGTTTTCTACACTTATACAATTCTATTTTGATCTTGGATAAGAACCTTTGAATAAGCTTTAAGCTTTATGATAATTTGAATTAATTGAATGCTTTTATTATGCAATTACCCAACCACTCTGCCCCGAATGTGACACTAGGTTGATTTTTAAACAGACAATAGTTGGGTTGAATTAAGAGTTTTCCTTCTCCTAGACTGATTACCTTATCACAGCTAAATGAATCAGTTTGCCACATGAATCAGTTTGCCCAAGCTGGAGAAAAAAAGACGAGACACTCCTTTCCAAAGGGCATTTGCCGAAATTTAAGCGCAAGCAATAATATCCAGTACGTGAACTCTGGTCGATAGTCAATTCCTTATGAATATAACCGTTGCAATTATAACGCTTCTTTTGAAATTAAATGCCTGTAACAATATGGAACTATTTTAGGTAAACGAGATATGACTCAAAAGGTGGAATTATTTGAAGTGTCTGATTAATCTATTTACTTCTAATTCATTCAACGTTGCCCGTATCTTACTAGATATTTACGCACCTTAAGAAATCACTCTTCAGTAAAATGTTTTATTCAAATTTCGTTTCATTTACTTTAATCTATAAAGCAATTGCTGTGATATGTGAATTAATGTGTTGGTTAATTCGGAGTTGCTTGGTTGGCGGGTTTTACAACCTGTCGACACTACTTGGTTTATTTTCTGAGAAGGTTATTTTTTTTTGGCATTAATATGATCGTATATAACTATTCATAGTTAATAATAATCAAATGTTCATACCTGATACTGATAACTGATAGACACTTATATGATTTGAAGAAACTGCTGCATATTGACCTTTAGCAGAGCCGTCAATTAAGGATTTCTTGAACAGGATGCACCGGTGTGAATCAGCAAAGGCTGCTCAGGTAGTTGACAACCAGAAGAAAACTTAGGTGTTATCAATTCATATATACACCGGTACTCACGGCAGTTATAGTCAGTCTTGCAAGTCTTGGAATAACGGTCGGGCAGTCAAGAAGTGCTGAGTGCGACAGCAAGTGGCCAGAATATGGGCAGTGGCCCACAAGAGGCCTCCGGTTGAGTACCTTTCATCAAGGAAGCAAAGATATAAGGCCCTGAATATGGAAACACAACGTGGGTTAAGAAAAGGTCAATCTAGCAGTCTGTTATGATCTCTTCTACCCCTTTTCCCTGATCTCACATTTACAGAAATTTTAGACCTTGAGAGAAATTATGATCTATGAGATAAGAAAATGGCAATTCCTTCATTTCTTTATGGCTATATAATAGGATTACTGATTTGTGCAGTTGGATGGGCGGACTGTAGAATTCACAAACTGCATCTCAACAGAGGGGCAATGCTCCTCCCCAACGATTTTTCTGGATATAAAACTAAACAATCTAATGGTGAAGTTGCTGTAATCTTTTAGCTTTTGGGAATGCAAAGTACCCCTTTATTGCCATTGTTCCTATGTCCACTATGACTGGGAGTGGCAGGGTTCTAAATATGGGTCAAATAGAACTAAACTGTTTACTCATACTAAACTGAATTGTTTGTTATCATCATCTCATCGTCATTTCGGGCCATCAGCACGGATATCCCTGGCCCTTTCTCGCCACCTCTCCCAATCGTTCAACACTTCCGGCAGGTCCTCAGGGCTACACCCTGTATCCTCAAAAAGCTGCTATATGTAGGTTCGAGCTGGTCGCCCTGCTTTTGCTCGGCCGTTTGATGGGGTCCATAGGAGTACATCACTTATGAGCTCGTCTCTACTTTTCCAGCAGTGTCTTGCATGTCTGGTTCGTCTAATTTGGATAGTTTTCGAGATGGGTGGTAGGTGGTTGTACAGCTGTTTTTCATTTAACTGAACTGCTTTGATATTTAACTATTTGTAAGTAAAACCTATGCATTTACTAAACTGAATTGTTTAAAATCTAATTCAGCGTTTAATGACCTGGAAAGGGTTGATACGCTGTAAAATAAACCAACCAACCGACCAACCAACACTACATATATTTAATAATGATTTGTTTCCACACGTATGATTTCTAGTGTTCGTATATAAAAGTAAAAATGTTATAGCTTCAAGTCATTTTCATTATCATCATCAAGTCTCACTGAAAGCACTAGGTACCCTTACTCAGTTTCACCATCTGATCCTATCCCCTATCGCTACTGGCAAGTGTTCTAATCAGCATCTTATGTCCACACAGAGTTCTCAAGTATTTTCCACCTTAGGTGATTCTAGGTAAAAAAAAAAAAAAATTGAGGGAAAAAAGAAGTTTTTTTTTTTAAAGAAAGCTTTTAAAATTTTCTTTTTTGAATGAAAAACATATTTTTAAAGGAGTCGATATGCTATATGGATAATAATAGAAAAATGTACACTTGGTATAGAATGTGCATTAAATTGAAGAATGTTTTCTAATCAGATCAGATAAAATTCTTCAGTCTAAAGTATATATATATATATATATATATATATATATATTGTCATCCACAGACAGACTGTTTCGTTGTATCACAACTCTTCAGTGTGGATAGACACGTAGGACACCGGAAGCTGGGATTGAAACCCACCCAACTTAGTATTAGACTGGTCAGCCAATCGAACTTACACGCTCAAGAGCGTGTATTTCGTCTTTTATGAGAGTAAAGGACATGTCTGCAATTTCAAAAATTGAAATAACAATAAAAAAGGAATTTCATCATCTTTGTCGTCTTTGGCAGTCGCTTAAACTCCTGTTTCTGGATTTAGCTGCGTACCATAACTGTACCAAAGAGACGTTTGTACCATCACGTGGCGAACGGGTTTAAGTGGTAGTCGGACCCTGTTGTAAACTCGCTGTTAGAAAAGTTAAATAATTGTTTGCGTTAATTTGTTCGTCACGAACACACTAACGCAAAAATTTATTCGCAGCTAAAGTTTTTAAGTTGTCGTCGGGAGAAAGTAACGGAATATGGAAAGTGAGTCGCATATGTTAGGTGAACAAAGAGAAACAACATGTCATGTGGAGAAAAAAGAGCAGACACAGACCTTGTATTTTTTTCTGGTTTTCTGTTGCAGTTCTAACGGTCTTGTTCGCTAGTTTCGTCTCCACAACTGCACGTCTGATGTGAGGCCCCTTTTTTGAAGCTCATCCCGAAATGTAGGTCGTAATTTTTGTCTCTCTTTACATCGTTTCGGGCTAGTGTTCAACTATTTGTCTTTACTTTATCATGTCTTCTAGCAGCCAACTAACTTTCAAACCCAAGTCTTCCCTATGCTTCCGCCTAGTGTCGGAGGGAGGAACATATCAGTTTCCTGTGGTTCCACACCTGCGCAGAAGTTTTAGGACCTCCGTTTTTTCAAGTCATTTATACTTACCGTCATCGTTTACCAATGACTAGCTGACCTACAACCAGTGCTTTGGCCTGATTCACTTTTGTTGGCTGGCTGCTTCCGTATTCTCTATGTCTGCTTTTTCTTCTTATTTTTTCTTCTCTCTTTCCTTCCTGAGTAATTAGATTACTCTTGAAAACTTGGACCTAACATATCCTGTTACACATGAACTTTTTAAGACTAAAGTTCGTTGTGGCAAACTAGTTTAGATCATTTGTAAACCTCTACGTACACATCACACATTCTTCTGTAAATTTCGTATGGTTCTACTTTCTCAGACTCCATAATTTAGTGACTGACTCTGCACAAACCAGTAAAATTCTGTAAGATCTTTTGCCATTTTGAATAGCCTCAAAAAGAAATATTTACATGAATAACATGATTTTTGCTCTAAAACAATTCCAAATAATTCAGTATGGACAATGATAAAAAAAAATTCCCCAAAAAGGAATTATTTTGCTGTTTGAAAAGTTCCCTTTTTTAATTACCCACGTGCATATATATATATATATATATATATATATATATCAGTGTTTTTGTGTTAATGAATATATATACGTTTGCCAATGTACATTCCTCCCGCTCTGTTTTCGGTTTTTATAAGCATATTTATTTTTATGTTACGTTTTCGACTGCAAGACGCCAGAAGACCGTTTATTGTAAAGATTTATCAAACAAACAGATGAAGTTTAAGTTTATTTAAATACTCTTTTCCTGTCACTGTCGCTGTCGCCTTCTTGTTACATTGCAGTACCTAACACCCGGCGCATTCTTTGAGTAAACTTGTGAAGCAGGCGCCTGTTATTCCGACATTTTTTTTTTCTTTTTATATCCTTCCGTTTGCTCTTCTCTAAGATTTCTTTGTTTCTACTGACGACTGTTTTTAATCTTTAGTCCCCTAAGTCAAACTAAACCAACCCAACTATATTGGTTGGTTTCAAAGGAGATTTTTTATTGCCCCTCCACTTCATTTGGAAAATTTTCTTTTCAGGGAGTGGATATTTTCTTCCAAAAATTTTAGATTTGGTTTTGTTGGATTTGCTTTTATGGCATATCAACTGTTGTAGGTTATTTAGTGCCAAATCTTTTTTATACATAATATATTGAATATATGGTTTCTAAACTCATTTTATAGATAACGTTTTTAAACGAGCCTGAACACATTTTTTTCACAGTTAATTGGTTTTATATATTTATATTTTAAACGAATAATACTATCAACTATTAATCATTTGTTTGCACACAATTTAACGTTTTCTAGTATTTCTATGAATCGCTAATAATTCAATTAAGCATCAGTCATTTGTTTACACATAATTAGATGATAAACAATTCTATTTCAAGCACTTCAATTTAGTATAAGTCATTTATTTGCCCTCAGTTCCGAAGTCAATGTGCACAGTTTCAATTTCAAACTGCTCTATTAGGCCAATAGATAGGTGCTTCCAATCCGGGGCAGAGTGGACCTGGGAGCAATGGCAACAAAAGGGTACTCTGCATACCCCAAAGGTCCAGCAATTCTGAAACCTACCCATCAGGTTATTTTGTGTTATATCCTCGACACTCGTTGGCGGGGGTTCTTACACCTCGGCAGAGGTGCAGTGGGTAAATTCTACAGACCCAGCAAACTGGACAATGCACAGAGTTAAATGTAAAACAGTTTTATATCAGGTAATTCAGTTTAGCATGAGTACGCAGTTAAAATATCAAAACAGTTCTATTTCAAACAAGTCAGTTTAGCTTAATCAGTTTAGTTCTATTTGACCCATAGATCGGACCCAAACAGGTAGTACCACTCTTGGCCAGAGTGGACTGGGGAGTGATGGCAATAAAGGGGTACTCTGTATTCCTAAAACCTCACCATCTGAATGTTTAGTGTTATATCCTGGACACTTGTTGGGGAGAGACATACCCCTCTGCAGAGATACAGTGGGTATATTCGGCAGCCCCAGCCGACTGGTCCAAACAATTTTATAAAAAGTGTTGATAGTGAAAAATTTTGATTAACAAAAAAAATGTTAAAATATATTTAGCTTAAAATAAACGAAAGATTAACATAATGAAAAATCAAACTAACCTTATATCGCTTCATCTTTTCAAAACTCCCGGCTAATTTTTCTTTAAGGATTGCCATGTCCTACTTCATCACATTCATCTTAATCTCGTTCATGGTCTAAAGAAATATTTTTCTTGATAGAAGCCAAAGTTGATTTTTTTCCCTGAGCAATATGTAGTAAATTTTAAAATGGAATTTAAAAAATAAATCTATTTTTTTCTCGGAATGATGATAAAAAATGGAAGTACTGAAAAGAATTAAATCCATTCAAATCACAAAAGAAATGATATCAATTTATTGATATCAGTTGCATTTTGGTGGGATTGTTACTGTGGCCTAGTGGCTAACGTTCTGGATTGTGTCATTGTAGCAATCGAGTTTAAAATCAAGTCACGTTGTATGAATCCCCTCTTTCACTTTTTCAATAAGTTCAATTACACCGGCAACAAGGATGGCTTTGTCATTAAATAACACAGAAATAATGTTGTTTCATTACAGAAAGAAACTTAACCAAACGATATATATATATATATATATATATATATATATATATATATATATATATATATATATATATACGAGGGGCATACGATAAGTTTCCAGACTTTTTTCGTATGGGCACTTTTATTGATAGTACACACATGAAACTCTAGTCCCCTTTGAACTAATTTCCTCCGGCTGCAAAGCAACTGGTTGTACCGTTCCAACAACTTCTCGAAGGCCCCATGGAAGAGTTCTTGTGTGAGCGTGTCAATGAACTTCGTCACAGCCTCTTTCATCTCCTCAAATGTCTCATAACGGCAGCCTCTTAGCATAAGGAATAACCAAAAGTCACAGGGAGAAAGGTCTCAACTATAGGGAGAGTGAGGAACTGTCTTGATGCCCATCTTGCTCAAATAGTCTATGACAAGGATGGAGTTGTGGACTAGTGTATTGTCCTGCTGGAAATGCCCCTGACCCGGTTTGAAGTGTGCCAGCCTCTTCCGACGGAATCTCTTCCTGAACTCCCATAAAACCTCAACATAGTAACCCTAACCCTAACCCTTTAGCCAGTCAACTCTGGTGTATTGACTTCCTTACTCCTCCCGCACCTCTCATTATCCCTCACAGACTCCCTGTCTTCCTTGAATCTCTTAGGCCACTCAAAAACTGATGCTCGATTCATGCAAGATGCTCCAAAGCCAGTGTGAAACATTCTATACGTTTCTGTGACATTTTTTCAAAGTTTAAAACAGAATTTTATTGCATATCATTCTTCTAAAATGTCAGATTGCATTTTTGAAATTTACCAGCTGTGACAATCAGGCTTTAGTAGGATATATTCCAATTGCTGCTGTACCTTTTCATTTGAACCTGAAATCATAAAAAATGGTCAGTCATCTCATAAGATGTATAGCAATAACATAGTGAATTTTCAAGATTCTACGACCATTTTAAATGTCCATACGAAAAAAGTCTGGAAACTTATTGTATACACCTCGTGTGTATATATATATATATATATATAAATATATATATATAATGAATATATTTGATTCATGGAATTTAGACTGCGACCCCTGGGTTTCATGGAGTTTTTTGAAAAACAACAATCATCAGGCAGTTAAGTAAATGAAATGAACCGAAAATCGAAAAAATAGTAAAAAAAAAAACCTTTGAGATTTTGTATGAATCTTTACGAGTGATTATAAGCGTGTGAGTGTGTGACTGTGTGTGGATGTGTGCGTATAGTTGTGTGGGTTATAGTTGCGTATTAATGTGTGTATGAGTGAGTGTAAGTGAGTGTAAGTGAAGGTACACACGCAGCGCGTTGTTTTAGCCGGGTATAAATTCGTCGGTGTATCTTAATTTTTCGCTACATTATATTATTTCTCTATGTGTAGGTGACTCTAGGTAAGAAAGAAAACATCATCATTGCTTGTCAAAGGGAAGGAATTAAGATTTGATTTGTAAGCGTATTTAAACAGTTACAATATGGTAGACAAAAATCACAATGGGTATAAGTAGGAGTATATTGTATTACAATATAATATTGTGCAATGTAGGTACTATATTTAGGGAACAGGATTAGGCTAGGATATGATAATGAAGTGATGAAATGTTGCGTAAATATTATATATACTATATTTATCTTTGATAGTACGTGCGTAATGAAAATAATAAAGGGGTTATAATAATAGTATATTTATTCTAATATATATTTGTTTATTACTATTATATAATAGTTCTATCCAACATATTGAGCACTCTCCATATTATATTGCACTTGGTTCGACACAAAATGATTTAGAGACAACCAACACTGTTATATATATATATATATATATATATATATATATATATATATATATATATAACAGCATTTCTTTATTGATACATATTTGAATGAGCTCATAAATATAACAGCACTTTGGAATACAGACGTTATCTCGTGAAGAGACAAATTACACTCTCTAAGGATGACATCAACGTTCATTCTTACAAAGTAGTAATGTACATACAAATGTTACATCGCTTTTGTAATACATCCTCTCCTGATGATAGCCCAACGTTAGGCAGAAAGTACTGGGGAAATAAATAATTATGGAAGGTTTATCAACCGATTCTCGCCGAATATCATAAGACTGATACGGCAATACGAAAGGATTAATAAAAAATATGTTGACCAAAAATGTCAATGATGTTCAATCAAATATAGATACATAGATACATACATACATACATATATATATATATATATATATATATTCATCATACAACGAGTGAAAGTACATGCGATACCCTGTCCTCAGCCAACCAGGGGTTATAATACAGTTTCCGTAGCTTAAGACGATACTGCCACTCCTGGTGCTACCAAGCAGCTTTTGCCACCGGACAGGGTATTAAGAGAATTATATATATATATATATATATATATATATATATATATATATATATATATATACGCCAGATCAATTAAGAGCAGAGGCAACATTGGACGTTAATCTTCATTTTTAGTGTGCAGTTTGGGATTTAAAAAAAACAAATAAAAAATTACGCGTTTACTTTCGGCCGTTAATGTTATTACACGTTTACAGTAAACGTTTCTTACGTAATTACATGGGAATAGTGGTTCCGAATGTATTTCCTTCATGCTGAAATCTTCTCGCTTTCGACCAAATCCAACTTGATGAATATTGCGCTATGGTCTGAAGACGATTTGATGTAACTTTCAATCTGATAATTTGTCTATAGTTTAAATTTATTCCTATGTCTACATCAAGGTATTAATTCACATCTATATATAAATATATATTTGAATTTTCCCAGGGAAATACGAAAATATTAAAGGAATATATATGCTTATTGAATGTGGCTGCAGCTATGAGTAAATAGTAAAACAGAATGGGTTCTCTCATATTGTTTAGGACATCAGTTCATGAGAAGAAAAGATTTATATTCAAACCTGCTTTCCTCCGATTATAAATTGACTTTCTTTCGCATGGTGTCTGCGAGGAGGTGTTGGATACATACATAAACACTCACGAATATCCATAGATAATTACATAAAGGGAAAATTCACTAGTTGTAATTTTTAGCAAGTTCGACTCTCAAACCTATCTGGTTATTTACTTATCTTGTTTACTCTGGCACAGAAGCCTACGGATCTTCAGAGATTTTACTATACGTTAGTCGTCACCCATATCAGAAATGAACAGGTTCCCCTTTTCTCAGTGATCTAACGTGAACTGGTGTTTCCTGCGATGTTTAACGAAAATATCGTAGATTGTTGTATGTATGTGATTTTCTCATTGAGTTCAGTGTCTCTGGTTTCTTGTTTAATGGGATTTCAAACTTTGTGGATTATCTAATGCCAATACATCATTGTTAAAGAGTTGTAATGATTATAATCAACCCATGGTTGGGGGTTAGGGTGTTTACACCTTTCCAAAGAGAATGTAATAACGTGACTGGAGTTCAAACTCCATTACGGCACTTTAGTCAATAAGCCATGGATGCTTACTCGAGTGGAGTACATATGTTTGAAATCAGAGATTACGGTTTCCTTGACTCCAGCCTGTCCGTCTATGTACCGATATCTCTTAGAAGAAGAGATCGTTTATACTTTTCCAAAAGGCATTAGTCGACTGGGGCAGTAGAATACACCGACTGCATCTCTACAGAAGGGTAAGGCTCCCCTAATGAGTGTCCAGTATATTACACTAGATAATCTGATGGTGAGGCTCCTGCAATGCTGGAGCTTTGGGAAATGAGGAGTGCCATCCCTTCCAGGTTCACTTTGGTCCAGTGTGTAAAACCTGATAGGGTCCTATCAATTGGTCAAATAGAACTAAACCGTGTATTTACACTAATTTGAATTGTATGAAAGAGAGCTGTCTTTTTACATTCAATTATGTATTTGTCTTAAATATAAGTAAAACCATTAAACAGTGTGAAATAATTACCTGAGGTTCGTTTAAAAACATGAATCATATATTCAATGCATATGTATAAAAAGGATTTGGCATTAAATAAACTGCAATGGTTAATGTGCTATAAAAGCAAACGAAACCAAAACCTAGCATTTCTTCGGAAAGATATGAATCAAACTATCCTCCCTTCAGCTATAGGTAAATGATATGAACGAATAGGTTTTTCATCGGTATGACAGCCAGTCTATGAGAAATAGTACTGTGACTTCTCTAAAAATTCACGATTTGTAATTTTTTTCTCATGATAGAAGCATTCATAAATATCATAGTATATTTCGGCATATACTATTTCGTATAAAATTCGTAGATATTCCCTCCTAAGTAGGTTTAATATTTGTCTTAGCGAAATCTGATAGCAATTTTGCTGTAAAGAGAAAAACTTTGCTCTACCGACAGCAACGTCAAAAATAATTCACTTCGTTAGGTATATTCCCCCACACTACAGGAAAAACCTACAAAGATGTACATATATATATATATATATATATATATATATATATATATATATATATATATATATATATATATGTGTGTGTGTGTGTGTGTGTGTGTGTGTGCGAAAGAAATTGTTATAAAAAGATAATTTATTAGATAAATTATAAATAACCCAGAAATGATTTCAATAACTTTGACAAACAGAAATATTTCGCTTTAAACTGAGGGAAAATATTTTTAAGACAACGATGACAACACTAATGATAGTGAAAAAGGAAAAAAAAACAAAAAAAGACAAATATAGTAAATAAGACGAATGAAAAAAATCAGCTTTAAGTAGATGAAAACAAGCAAGAAAAGAGAGAGAGAGAGAGAGAGAGAGAGAGAGAGAGAGAGAGAGAGAGAGAGAGAGAAACTGATGGATAGGTAGATTGATGAAGAAAAAAAGAGAAAAATAGGATTCATGTTTATTTTGGTATTCAAATAACTTTTCTTCCTTTTGCGTATTGATTCGATTTTAGCAAACAAATAATGCTCAGGGCCAAAGAAATAACGGAATAAAAATCAATGACATAATATAAAAATGAAAGAAAAATATTTCAGAAGAAATATATAAAACAAGGCTAACGACTGAACCTTCATAACTTATAGAATACGACGGGCGATTCCAAAACGAAACCTCCAATTTATTTTCAGGGAAAATATAACATACAAAGATGACAATAACTCTGTACGATAGAGCATTTTTCAGCTATGAAATAATCTTGTTTTCGGATAGCAACCATTACCAGTACTGAATATTTACCAAATTAATGAGATCCTCAATTGAACACTTGAAAAACCTCACTCGAGGAGGTGACCAACATTTCACAGCTGTGATGGTGGATTCAATTTTTCCTAAGTGTGCAAGAACATCAGATATGATCAGCTTTTCTGTAACTCCTATGTTTTCCAACAATGTTATATATATATATATATATATATATATATATATATATATAAAAGTTTGGTGCGCGTGTGTTAATATGAGTGTGTGTATTTATAAAACCCTCCGACCAAGTAGAATGTGACACAAGATCAAATATAAGCAGAGTTTAAGCGATTTAAATTCAACATTTTCTTTCTCTGCGACGGGTTGGCATAGTTAAAGAACCCAGTCTACCCTTCCATTTATCCATTACTTGAAGGAGAAAAGTTGGATTTATTACTTTCCCAAGTGTATTAGCACAATGAAACATAGACAAACTTGTCCAGGATTAGATCTCATGTTGTCCATAGATAACAACAACCATTACATCACGAGAGCCTCCAATACACACACACACACACACACACACACACACACACACACACACACACACACACACACACATACATGTATATATAGGTATTGCTCGTGGTGTGATGGTTATCGTCGTTGGAAATGGACACGGCGTCACGAGTTCAAATCCTGGACGAGACTGATTGCATTTCACAAAGCACTAATACCCTTGGGAAAGGTATGAATCCAATTATTCTCCCTCCAGCTATGGGTAAATAGTAGGGCAGACTAGGTTCTTCAGCCTTGATGAGGCAACTAGTTTAGGAGAAGGAAAACTAAATTCAAACCTGTTAAACTCCGCTTAATAACTGAATTTGTGTCATATCCTGCCCGAGTGGAGGAGCTGGTATATATATATATATATATATATATAATCATCGTGCCATGCTGCCAGTACGTATTTTCTGACTCTTTCTCGCTATTAGTCTCTATTATCCATCGCTTCAAGCAGGTCTTCGAGACTATATCCAGTGTCCGTATAGAGCTGTTATTGATAAGTTATAGTTGATCATCTACCTCTTGCAAATCCGTGTGAAGAGGTTCATTGGAGAACGTCGCTTATGATTTCTTCCTTATACTCCAGCAGTGTCTCATATTTCTTGTTCGTCTTATATGGATGATTTTGAAGATGGGAAGAGGGTAGCCGTACAGCTGCTGTTTTGTAGAATGTAGTTTCCAAGATTTGTTCACTATAACCCGTTGCATTTTTCTCTTGTACGCTTTGTCAGCTTCCATGTGGTACGTCCATATTGTAAATTGACATAATTGCTGCTTGGAAAAAATGCAGTTTTTTTGCGAATAAGTCTAACTTCTATATGATCGATAACAGATCGATAACAGTCCATGTCTTCGCTTGTCGCATAAGATTACCATGAATTATATATATATATATATATATGCATGTATGTGTATTTGGGTGGGTGTGCAGCACCGCCCATATATGATAACAGCCTTGGTGATTAATAAAATATTTTTTCTCAATCACAGATACCAGATTTTTATTTTACCGTGGAACTCAAAGCGGATTTTATTCAACCTCTTTCATTACTAATCTCTATAGCAGTGAAAATCTGTAACCAAAATTATGAATAACAGTACAAAAAAGAAAGATCTATTTATATATTCCTGAAAGGCCATTTTTTGGAGACCCAGTTTCAGAAGACTAGAGCGTCGTGATAGATGTACAGGGTGCAGAAGGTAAAAAAAAATCCAAAGTATAAATGAGTCTATTATAAAACAAGATAAATTTTAGTTTTAAAAAATAAACAAAATAAGAAAAGAGACACAAAACGGTAAATTTACTCAATATGGCTGTCATTTTTCCCAATCATTATATCAACATTCCTTTAAAACGACTTGCATGCCTTCAAAATAAATTCTTCAGACATTTTATTCCATTCCTCATCAATAGCAGTCTTCAGCGAACCAATATTTGGAAGGTTAGTTGCATTTGTTTTGCATTCTAAAATGCCCCATATAGCGTAATCAAGAGGGTTAAGAACTGTTTAATTGCTGTCCTAACAGTTTTCTCGTAGTCTTTCAATTTATTAGCGTGCTTTTTATTGACGTTTTAATCTACGTTTTAATGAACGGAATGTGAGCTGTTAAAAAAACTTTTTTTTTTTGTTGTTGAATCTTCCAATCCCCCACTTTCGTAAAAAAATTTCCCTGCTTTGTGTTCAGTCGACAATGAAATTTTGGTTTGTTTTAGGAGTGAAGCAAATCATAGATTCTTTGATAGTTCTTTTCTCACTCATTTTAGGTTGAATTTTTATTTTTAAAAAGTGCTTGAATTATCAAACTAATCATGATGATTTAGATTAATTGCGTTTTATTTTCAGAAATTGGACTTAACTAACTTAAAAAAAAACGTTTTAAAAATTATTCTATATTTTGCTTCGGCACCCTGTACTGGTGTCAGTTTAAAATGTTGGAGATATTTCTGGTGCACTAAATATAAACTTCGGTCAGATTTCTGTTTTTATTTTCTATATTTCAATGTTGATTCAGTAGAATAGTTTGTAACAATATCTTTGTTGTTCTTTCTTTGCAAGCCAAGATTTGTATTTTTGAAAACATTCGAGATATATATATATATATATATATATATATATAAAGTTGGCAACAGTAGTCGAGGGTGACCCAAAGGCTCCCTTTTCGATAGCTACTACAAGGTGTAGGGGAGGGCGCTACTCCTTTCCCTGTATTGCTCCACTTTACCCTTGATCCGAACCTTATAATGCTGAGTGTTAAGCAAGGAGGCACCAAGTAGCATTTTTTGAGTCTTTGGTATGACTCGACCAGGGATTGAATCCCGGTCTCCCGGGCCATTGGCGAACACTCTAACCATCATGCCAAAGTCCAGTAGGGCAATTCAATGAATAAGGTGAAATTACAAAAAAGATTTGCTTATAGGGGGCAATGCTTATAGTTGCTCTCTTTCAAGGAAAAACTTATGGTGATGGGTCCAAGAAAACAGCCAGCATGACCTTCTTCAGCGGAGGTTTTTCTTTGCCGGTGTGTTCGCTCTCTTTATAGTTTTCACTCATGCCTCCAGCGTGAAACCAATATTTTGCCCCTTTGCAAACACTTCATTCATTAAAACCCCTTCTCTGAGCCCATTAACATTTCTCTTTAAATTTCACATGTTTTGCACTACTCATCCACAATAAGTTTGGTGACAGACTTCTATTTAAGCCCAAAGGATTTTCTTGAATTTGACGTCATTTTTAATAGCTTCACAGGAATGATTTTGTGAGACTGAAATGCTTTTGCTATAAACTACTTCCAAACAATACCGTATAAACATTCATGGAAACAAATTCAGAAAAAAGTACCAAGAAATTGTTTAAATGACCCTGGTATCATCAAATACAAGGGAAAAAAGACAGAGGGGCAAAAAATATTACATTCATAAAAGCAAAAAGATACACATATGCGTGCGCAAATTTATTCCTCTCTCTCTCTCTCTCTATCTTTCTCTCTCTCTCTCTCTCTATATATATATATATATATATATATATGTGTGTGTGTGTGTGTGTATGTGTTTGTGTGTGTGTGTTTGTGTGTGTGTGTGTATGTCACTTTTTGACACGTTAGTAATCCCTGTAACCTAAAGACTTGGAGTAATCGACTTCCACACCCAGTCAAACTTAGACTAATACTCTTGAGAAAGGAGTGACACACTTTATCCCCACCATCAATAAGGTGTTAAATAATATCTCTGCTATTCTTCAACAAAGATGACTTTGGCATTAAATGACTCGTGAATTTTCATATACAATTAAACAAAGAACCCAAAATAAACCATTCGTCACTTTTATCTTTTCGAGGGGAGGGTTTCTGCTTCATCTTAAGTTCCGTTAGCTTTCACTCTCAATTCGGAAAGAAATTTTATGTAATTTATCAAGGTAGCAATTTTTTTTACTTCTGTGATGCCGTTTTATTCCCCCAACGAAGCCAAACGCTGCCCTAATATCCAAATATTCGCCTGATGCTCCCATAGGCGAGAAACAGGCCGTAATTTAGACCAGTTCATTCTTTGTCTACACTTTTTAAAATTGAACTATGGATACCAAGTCTATCGTAAAGTTTGCTAGGTTTCGATCCCAGCTTGTGGCGTACTTCACGTGTAGCACACTGAAGATTTGTGATACAATAAAACAGACTCTGTCTCTGGATGACAATAAATAAAAATGTGTGCGTGTGTATCCGCGCGCGTTTATATATATATATATATATATATATATATATATATATATAAATGTATATGTATATTAATATATATGTATATATAGATATGTGTGTGTGTGTGTGTGTGTGTGTGTGTGTGTGTGTGTGTGTGTGTGTGTGTGTGTGTGTGTGTGTGGAAAAGAAAAAGATAGGCAGACAGTATCTGTGCGTGTAAGAAGGACAGAATGTGTTTATGTTTGTGTGAATGAGACAGGGACAGAGTTTGTATTTGTGCTCAATTACACTTTTATGTATTTTTTATTTTTTTATTTTTTCAACCAAGAGAAAGAAAAAAAGAAAATGAAGATATTAAACGAACTTTTCTTTCTTGAATAAATGAAAAATATGCCTTACGGCTCATCGCAATTATCTTTGTGGTCGCTAAAATACCTCCATTAAAAAAAGAAAGAAATATTGTTGATTATGATTATGGTCTGACTGGATTTTTATTTTGGGGACGATCGATATGCTCTTTAAATATATTACATCTTTCAACTTTGTTTACCACCAGAAAGGTATTTTTCCTTTTAAATAAAAAACACCCCGGATTTCACAGTTTTATTTTATATTTCTTAAGTAATTTTCTCCATCTGTTTTTCTTCTGTTTTTTTTTTTTTTTTTTAAGGAGTGCAATCATTATGTCCCATATCACTTCATCTTCTAAAGGTGTATCTGATAGTATTATTATTATTATGATCCTTATTGAGTTCACGGATGTTAATAACTTCATTTTTATCTATATAGTCCAAGTTTTAAAAATTATTATTTCTTTTTGACTCTGCATTCATTTTCTTTTCTCTTTATTTCCGAATTATTTGTAACTGAACAGCAAAACCATTTCTTTTCTATTGTATGCATTGTAGATAAGGCGGGGGGGGGTAAGAGTTCATGTGTCATAGTAGTTACCATGATGAACTGCGACATCGAAGTATGTGTGTATGAACTCCAGATAAGTTATTCAGTTCACTTTCCGACGAATATCCATGGGAAAAATATGAATCCACTGACCCAGTAGCTATGGGTTAAATACTACAACCTCTGCTCTTCTACAAGGACGTATTTAGCGTTAAAAACCCACGAATGAAAAAAGGAGCCAAAACAATCCATATTACTTATATATCAGGTTATTCAAAAATGATTACACATTCATGAGTTCAATTACGAGGAACATACGATAACTTTTCTGATTTTTTTCGTATAGGCATTTAAAATTGGTGTAGACTCTTGAAAATTCAGTATGTTATTGCTATACATCGTATGAGATCACTGACCAATTTTTATGATTTCAGGCTCAAATGAACAGCTACAGCAGCAATTGGAATACACCCTACTAAAGCCTGATTATCACAGCTGGTGAATTTAAAAAAAATGCAATCTGGACGTGAGGACACTTCAGAAGAACGATATGCAATAAAATCCTGTTTTAAACTGGGAAAAAAGTGCCAGAGAAACGTATGCAAAGCTTCAGACTACTTTTGGAGCATCTTGCAAGAATCGAGCATCAGTTTTTGAGAGGCATAAGACATTCAAAAAGGCAGGGAGTCTGAGAGGGATGATGAGAGGTGTGGGAGGAGTAAGGAAGTCAATACACCACAGTTGATTGGCCAAACGTTTAGGGTTCGAGTTACTATGTTGAGATTTTTAAGGGGGTTTAGGAAGATATTCAGTCGGAAGAGGCCAGCACTCTTCAAATCGGATCATTTCCACCAGGACAATACTCCAGTCTACAACTCCATCCTTGTCACAGACTATTTGACCAAGATTGGTATCAAGAAAGTTCATCACCCTACCTATAGTCCAGACCTTGCTCCCTGTAACTTTTGGTTATTCTCTAAGCTCAGAGGCTGTCGTCATGAGACACTTGAGGATATGAAAGAGGCTGTGACGAAGATCGTTGACACGCTTACACAAGAGGACTTCCATGGGGGCCTTCCAGAATTTGTTGGAACGGTATAATAAGTGCATTGCAGCTGGAGGAGATTACTTCGAACGGGCCTAGAGTTTCATGTGTCTACTCTCCATAAAAGTGTCCATACGAAAAAAGTGAGGAAAGTTATCGTATGCATCTCGGATGATATATTTTTATATCACCTCTATATATTCATCATACCAATCAACCAATCGCTGAAATTTTCCACGAGTGATTAAAAGATATTAATATTTCTCTGAAAATATATTCATTAGAAAAGTAGAATTGATATCACGGATACAACATAGAGAAGATTACAATACTATTTTGATTGGGATAGGAACAGGTGAGGACATAAAAATCTTTATATCGCAAGTGAGTTTCAACTCTATTCTGCGCTAATATATTTACTCTCGGGTTCTCCCTATCGTTCATCGCCTCAGGCAGATCTTCAGGGCTACATCCCGTATCCTCACATAGCTGCTGAATGTACGTTCTAGCTGGTCGTCCTGCTTTTGCCAAGCCATATGTGGGGATCCATAGGAGTACGTCACTTATGAGCTCGTCCCTATATATAATAATATAATATAATATATAATGTTATATATAATAATATATAATAATATTTATAATAACATATAATAATATATAATAATATATATTAATAATCAATATAGATTGATAATCAATTTATTAATAATCAATATAATAAAGATTTAATGATTTAAAAAGCATTGCAAACTTTCAAGCAATATTTCCTATTTATAATAATTGTTTATTTCCACGTAGTGATAGCGTTTTCAGCTACTAATTATAATGATAACCTTCATTAAACCATTCAAATATCTATTCTTAATCCAAATAATTTGTAGTTAAATAAAAAGTATCTGACACAAAATAATTTTTAAACCCATACACGGGGGTATATATATATATATATATATATATATATGTATATATAATCAGGATAGCCAGATAGAGGCGAATATATATATATATATATATATATATATATATATATATATATATATATCATCATGTCGTGCGACTAGCACGGATATCTCAGACCCTCTCTCTCCACGTCTCCCTATCATTCATCGCCTCCGGCAGGTCTTCAGGGTTATATCCCGTATCATCACATAGCTGCTCTATGAATGTTCGAGCTGGTCGTCCTGCTTTTGATTGGCCATATGCGGGGGTCCACAGGAGTATATCACTTACGATCTCGTCCTTGCTTCTCCAGTAGTGTTCGGCATGTCTGGTTTGTCTAGCTTGTATAGTTTTCGTGATAGGTGGTAGGTGACCGTACTGTTGACGCCTTGTGGGATGTTGCTGCCAGGATCTGTTCAATATTGCTCACAGCATTCTTGTATAATTGCCGTCTAGTTTCTTCTCCAACCGTTTAGTCAGCGTCCAAGTAGTGCATCCATATAGCAGTATCGACACGACCGCAGCCTGGAAGAAACTGCGTTTCATTTTATCGGTCAGGTCTGATTTCCATAAGATCGAAAGCCTATTGATAGCTGTCCATGCCTTCGTTAGCCTTGTGTCGATATCTTTTTCGGTTGATGAGATTATATTTATCATTTTAGAGAGCTAAAAAAGTTAAAAAGCATGAATTAACAGACAAGAAAATGGAATCTAAAGTCAGTAACTAAATCACTATTGAGTAGGAGTAGAAAAGTATGCCATAAAGAATAATTATATCCAGGCAACATTTAATTATTTGCAACAGATTATTAAATTCTCTAAAGACCGGGATGACAATATTAATCATATAATTATCGAATGCAAAAAAAAAAAAAGAAGAAATACAAGACTAGCCATGATTGGGTGGGAAAGGTGATCCTGTGGGAATCGTGCAAGATATTAAATAAATAATTTGTCATAGAAAATGAAACCCATAAAATGGTTTGTAACAATTAGAGAAAATCGATAACTAAATCCATGCAGGATACCATACCAAGAGAGACCATACCAAGTATCAATTAGCAAGAAAAAAGAACTTACCGTTTTGTGAATTTCTCTGTTCTGGCAGACCACAGAATATAGAAACGAAAAATGTAGAAAAATGCTTTGATGTTACCAGAAACTTGAAAAGAAAGCCCCTGTCAAACATGAAAATGACAGTGATATCAATAGTAGGTGAAGGACTTGAAAGCGTTCTGAAAAAGACGAAGAGAAGGGTCAAGAACATATGAAAAACAGCATTGTTGAGATCGGCTAGATTACCCAGAAGAATCCTGGAAACTTTAGAAGACTTGCTATCTCTCAGACTTTAATTAAACACCACCAGCTAACGCTGCTGTGGAAAACTCACAACAAAGAGTAAAATATTACTATAATTGATTATAAGGTGACAATTATACCAATCGTGATTGATGCTTTTAATACAGTCTCCAAAGGATTATTAAAGAAACTGTAGAATTTGGAGACAATCCCAACTACATCATTATTGAGAACGGCCAGAATACGGAGAAGAGTCCTGGAGACTTGAGGAGACTTGCTATCACTCAATCTATAGCGAAAGACCATCAGCTAAAACCGACGTGAAAAACTCTCAAGGAGTAAATGATAATAATAATAACATTCCAGATAAGGTGTACACAGGCTGTATGTGTCAAGAAAAGTAGGCGAAAGAGCATTGAAGATAGTGTCGATGCTTCGATAAAACGACTAGAAGACAACATAAAAAAAACACGGTGGAGGACTGATTACTGCGAAAAGGGACATCACAGACAACACAATCATCAACAGAACAATAACCAGAAAAAAAAAGAAAGAAAATCAAGTGTATGGATACTTCAAGTGACAAACAAGTGAAATCTCACACAAGAAGCCTTGAACGCGGCTAAGAAAGGAAAACATCAAAAGTGAAACTGAATCTCTTCTGATAGCAGCCCGGAGAAACGCCACAAGGACTATGTCAAAACAAAAATAGATAAGACACAACAATGTAGTAGATGTAGGTTACGTAGTGATCGAGTAGAAACGATCAATTACATAATAAGCCAATACAAGAAATTGGCGCTAAGACAGTCTAAGACTAGACACCATTGGGTGAAGAAGGTGATTCAGTGGGAATTGTGCAAGAATTTAAAATTCGACTACACAAACAAATGGTATATGCATAACCCAGAATCCGTCCAAGAAAATCAAACCCACGAAATTCTTTGGGATTTTGAGAAACAAACAGATCACCTGATCTCGGTCAGACGACCAGATCTTGTGATAGTCCATAAAAAAAGAACCTGCATATTTGAGGACTTTGCTTTACCGGTTGATCACAGGGTAAAATTTAAGGAAAGCGAAAAGAGGGATAAATACCTAGACTTTGCTCGAGAAATGAAAAACAAATATGGAACATTAAAGTAACGTTGATACCAATTGTAATTCGTTCGCTCGGAAAAATCACCCAGAGATTATTACAGGCATTGGAGGAACTGGAGATAGGAGGAGTGGAGACCATCCAAACTACTGCATTATTGAAATCGGCCAGAAGACTAAGAAGAGTCCTGGAGACTTTAGAAGACTTGCTGCCACTCAAACTCCAGTGGAAAACCACCAGCAAACGCTGATGTGCAAAACTCTAAAAAAGTAAATAATAATGACAGTAATACCAATTATTATTGGTGAGCTCAGTACGTATACCAAAAGATTGGTAAAGGGACTTGATTATTTGGAAATGGAAGGACGGGCGGAGATCATCTAAACTCCAGCACTATTGAGATCGGTCAGAATACTGAGAAGAATCGTGGTAATTTGAGGAGACTTGCTGTCATCCAACCTCCTGTGGAAGACCATCAGCTAACGCTGGTGTGAAAAACTCTCAAAGGAATAAAATAGTAATTGAGTTATCTTTGTGTTAGTGGAAAAATATCACCCCAAAAAGACGGTAAATAACATTGTATATTCACATAATCATTACCTTCTATCACTATAGCTCTTGTGTAAGGATCCGGTGAAGGATAGTGAAAAACCGAAAATAAAACTACAAATTTAATACAACTACTGCTTATAATAATTACAATATGCAGATGAAACCTATAAAGAGAAATCAAATCGCTCTTTAAAACAGTTCAATTTCAGCAAAGCTAAAATAGAAAACAGTTAATATTTCGCAAGCTTTGTCAAATGAGGGAGAGAGAGAGAGAGAGAGAGAGCCAATAAGAGACAGAGACAAAGACAGAGACAAAAGCAGCAAACTATCACAGAAGGAGTAAAAAAGCAGGCTCAACTTGGTACTATTTACCAATCCCTCAGCTCGGGGAGGAAATGACACAAGGTCAATTTTTGAGCGGGGTTTAATAGGTTTGAATTCAGAGTTTTCCTTCTCCTAGACTAGTTGCCTAACCAAGGCTGAAGAACCTAGTCTGTCCTACTTTTTACCCATAGCTGGAGGGAGAATAATTGGATTCAAACCTTTCCCAAGGGTATTAGTGCAATGTGAAATGCAATCAGTCTCGTCCAGGATTTGAACACGTATCGCCGTGTTCATTTCCTATGGCGATAACGACTACACCACGGGCACCTCTAGGCTCAACTTGGTAGGGGATATAATTCACCAGAAACTGTGCAAAAGATCGAAGGTTTGCCACGCAAATTAATGTTTTATGCACAGCTGAATGTGTCCAAAAAATACTATCTAGAAATTTGTTATTAAACGGACTGGAAATCCAGCTTGTTTTGATTACAAGAAGAAAAGAAGTTAGTGAACTTTACTGTTCACAACAAACCAAAGTATTAAATAAAAAGAGGATAAAATTGATAAATATCTTCACCTTTTTATAGAAGTGGGAAACTAAGAAATGCTAAAGATTAACATATGGATTGATTAAAACGGTAAGTTAAACGTATAAGTTTATTTCATGCCTAGAGGTTAGAGAATCATCTTCATTGTAAGTATATATATATTTGTGTAGTTGTTTTAAAGTGTGTTTTTTTTGCACACGATCGTATTGAATAGTTTTAATTCTGAAACATATCTACCCGACCAATAGATGGAATCCAACTAGGTACGACCAATCCGGGAGTAAGAGTAATATAGGAATATCCCATACTTACTGGATCTCCAGAACAAAAGCCTCATAAACAGATACAGTGGGGGTGTCCTCGTGGTGTAATGGTTAAATCGATGGACTGCGGAATCGTAGTAAGCGAGTTCGTACACCAGTCGCGCTATTACGTTCACTTTCGGGCAAATACCCTTGGGAAAGGTATGAACCGCCTTATCCTCCCAGCTATGGGTTAAATGGTACCACTACTGTTCTTCTTGGAGAATGGCTTTGGCATTAAATAACCTACAAAGGTTGATATACCATTAAAAAAAAAAATATCAAACCAAGCAGATACAGTTTAGTATCATACCAGAGACATACCTCTTTAGGGGGTACATTCTTAACCACAGAGCAGGTGAAATGGTCAGTGTAATAGAAGACACAACAACAGGAAGTTGACTCATGAAGAATTTAGTGATAGAAATAGTCAAATCTCTTGGAACATCCCAAAGAACTTGGAAAAGAGACAGCAAAAATAGGAGAATTTAGGGAAAAATTTAAACAGCCAAGAGAACAGCAATTCTGAGATCCGTAAGAATACTGAAAATTTACGTGGAAAACTGAGGAGATTTGCTTTCACTTAGACCTTAGAAAAGGTAACCACTTATTATAGACAAGAAAAAACAATTTGTAAAATAAAAATTTCAGATCTTAGAATGCTGCGAGCAATATTAAAAAAGTCATGGCGGCAAAACCCCACAAGGCACCAACTATACGGCCACCTGCCTCCCATCACGAAAACTATCCAAGTTAGACAAACCAGACATGCAGGACACTGCTGGAGAAGCAGGGTCAAGCTCATAAGTGATGTACTCTTATGGACCCCCACATATGGCCGGGCAAAAGCAGGACGACCAGCTCGACATACATACATACCGCAGCTACCTGAGGATACGGGATGTAGCCCTGAAGACCTGCCAGAGGCGACAAACTATAGGGAGAAGTGGCGAGAGGGGGTCAGGGATACCTGTGCAAGCGGCATGACATGATGATGATGAATATAATATATATATATATATAATTATATCAATAATCTCTTGACATATTTAACGGAATTATCCAAACTGAGGGCTCAAGGAAAAGTTCATAATATATGTAGACATATATAAGTAAGCTTATGCAGAGGAAAATAGCACTGAGAAAAAATTAAAAGGAATAAGTATATTCCATTATAAATTCATTTCGTCCATGATTGATAGACTCTTTAGATGGATTAGAGTAGTATCAAATTAGATTTAAGATATCTTACTAAATTATTTAAAATAAATTTACAATTAGAAATTGAATAGATTCTATTTAAAACTATGAAACCAATAATATGTTTATTAATAATAGAATAAAAAATTAAAAAATATCAATACCGAAGAATGGGTGGAAATGAAGATGCAATGAAATTACTCATTCTTCATCGGAGGCTTTATTTTTTGTGCATTGGCGTGTTTTTAACAGGAATATATAACGCATTTTCATTTTTTATAAATATTCAGATTATGATATGCGAATCCTTGAGTAAGATAAAAAATATTCCCCAGGCTTAACGGTAAAAAGAAGCGAATTTGTTAAACACACCGGAAGAATCCATCAATAACGGATGAAATAAAATTATAATGGAATATACTCATTGATTTTCTTGTTCCTCATATATATATATATATATATATTGTTGGTTCAATGAGTGAAATAGTAAATACTTAAAAATAAACAGGTCCACAAAAAAATTTGTTTTTATAATATTTATTTTTCTTCAACACGTGTTTCTGACGTTTTATGCCGTCTTCAGGAAGTAAATGGTATGTATATTTTTGCGGTTTTCTTGTTCTATTTTATTAGCGCTATCTCTCTATATATATATAATGACTTATACGCGTGTATAATGATGTACATGAAAGAAACATTTGTAAACTTAAATTTTCTTACGATCGGGGAAAATATAGCGTGTTGATAAGCATAGTCAATATAGAACTATTTTTTTTTACGAAGAAATTTTTTAGCTTGCGTTTTTATAGACCAGATTTTGCACAGATAATGAGATAACGCTAGACAGACGCCTGGGTAACACCTTGTGACCTTACTATTATTATTAGTCGACACTCTTATTGAACACGTAGCCAGTAGGTCGTAGCCCAAAGCAAGGCCAATGCGGGAAAGGTCTGCGCTGGAAACACGATAATTAGGACTGAAAACCATGTTGGTGAAGCGTCTGACATAAAAAAAATATATAAAATAAAAATAAAAATAAATTTAAATGCATAAATAATTAGGTATAAAAACAACAAAATAAACAACAAAAGACAAGCAAGCAAAAAAAAAAAAAAGAAAGGAATATACGTTGAAGAAGGATGAAAAGAAAGAATAATCTCTATGGTGGATGCGAGAGACAGTAATAAGGTTCAAATTCTAGCTCCTCCCACTCTTACGTACGAAACACTTCTTAAAAAGAAGAAAAGAAAAAAAAAAAAACTAACTTAACTCCCTCGTCCTGAAAGGGCGTAAGGAAATTAACGTTTAACGAAGGGAAATCTAGGGTACCGGACACTCGACATAAGAAAAAAAAAAGCAACAAACAAACAAACAAGCAAAAAAGTATTTCGGTAAATTTGAACCGTGAGAGTCGAAGCCCACTCCTTTTGACCGCTTCCCTTGTATCACCCAGCTGGTTTGTGTAAACGGTATTGAGATGACGTTCGTAGCGAGAAAATAGTTTTGCCGGGTTCTTTTCAAATTAACCATTCAGTACCTCCCCATGGGTCCCTTTTTGGGACCCCTCATTTTTCACCTTTCTTTTGTGGTCGAACAAAGAAACCTAACAGCCCGCTTGCAAGAGAAATCACTAAACGTCTTCAGTCTCTTATTGTTATTGCAGTTGTTGTTGTTTCGTCGTTGTCATTGTTGTTGTTTTTTTGTTATTAGTATCAGTGGTATTTATTGTTGCTATGGTCGTTGTAGAGTTTTAATTTTGCCTAATCGAGAAGGAGGCGTTCTCTAGTCTCGAGCCCAAACGACGACAGGCTGGGAAACATGATGGTTCTCGTGTCATGGCGTAAAATCTTTAATTAAAAAATCTCTATTTGGTTTTTTCTTTTTTCTTGTGTAAAAATCGTGATATCTCTTGCATTCTGTGATGAGAAGCTGTTGTACAGAAAGCAGAGCAGAGGCTGGCACTAGGCTAGAAGCATGGGTTACTTATTGGTAATTGGTTTGGTTTTATGGCATATCAACCACTCTAGGTTATTTGATGCCAAATCAATTTTTATACATATGAACAGTTCTAATGCAAACAATTCTCTTTAGCACAAGTGCAGAGACTGAATAACAAAAATTATTCAATTTCTCTCCCCATCCGTCCCTATAAGACCAGCGCATCTTACAAACTACATCCTGTATCCTCACAGATCTAATGTAGATAAGTTCTTTTTGGGCGAATTCAATAGATGATCGTCACTTATAAGTTCGTTTTTGTTTCTCCTGCAGTCTGTCATAGATGATTTTTGAGATGGGTCGTAAGTGGCTGTACAGTTGTTGTGTTTTGGAGTGTTGTTTCCAAGAGTTGTTCAGCATGGATCGTTGCATTTTTGTGAAGTTCCCATCTAGCTTTTTCTCTATGCGTCTTCTTAGCAGCCATGTAGTGCCTCCATACAGTAGTATTGACACATCTGCATCTTGGAAGAAATCTCATTTTATTTTATCGGATTCATCAGACTTCCATACGATCGACCTTGCTTAAGAATTTACCTTGTGCCAAACACTGGTACTATTTACCACCCCCTCCGCTCGGGCAGGATATGACACAAGGTCAATTTTTAAGCGGAGTTTAACAGGTTTGAATTCAGAGTTTTCCTTCTCCTAGACTAGTTGCCTCACCAAGGCTGAAGAACCTAGTCCGTCCTACTATTTACCCATAGCTGGAGGGAGAATAAGGGGGTTCATACCTTTCCCAAGGGTATTTGCCCGAAAGTGAACGTAATAGCGCGACTGGAGTACGAACTCGCGTACTACGATTCCGCAGTGCATCGCTTTAACCATTACACCACGAGGACACGTGATGGTGGGGGTGGATACATACGTACACCTCTCTCAGTGCCTTAAAATGTATGCACAATTTGTATTTGAAAAAGTTGCATGAGGCACTGAGTGAAGATTTGAATCACTATTAATTGATTTGCTCTTTAATCATAAGACCCCGACGAAGCAACCCCAATTAAGAAATTTTGACAATTTTAAAATTCTAATTATTTTTCCTACTTTTCTATAAGATATTAAAAGTAGTACAATTTACAGGAATATACAAGTATGGATTAGTACGTACGATCAGATTGTAGTATCTGTGCACACTCTCTTGGATAAAAGCTTCACTTCTCGGTTATACAGCCGAGGAGCAGAAGTTAACTACCTGGCCTCTGAGTTGTGATTCGACTCAGATATTTTCTTCTTCAAGATATACTAAAATTTTGAGAAATTATAATATCGATGTAAAAGTAATATACAGTTAAAAATTATTCTAAATTAAAATTCTATCAATAGTTTAGCACACTGATGAAAGATCTTAAACAAATAAGTAAAGGCAACACATATTAAAATGTATATTAAAGCAAAATATCAAAATGTTTTTAATACAAATATCTACGATACGTTGTGCCTTCAATAAGTTTCCAGACTTTTTTGTACAAGCATTTAAAAATGGCATAGACTCTTGAAAATTCAGTTTGTTATTGCTGTACATCTTATGAGATGACTGACTAATTTTTATGATTTCAGGTTCAAATGAACAGCTACAGCAGCAATTGGAATACACCCTACTAAAGCCTGATTGTCACAGCTGGTGAATTACAAAAATGCAATCTGGACGTGAGGACTCTTTAGAAGAACGATATACCATAAAACACTGTTTTAATCTTGGAAAGGATGCCACAGAAACGTATGGAATGCTTCAGACTGCTTTTCGACCATCTTGCAAGAATGGAGCATCAGTTTTTGAGTGGCATAAGAGATACAAGGAAGGCAGGGAGTCTGTGAGGGATGAAGAGAGGTGTAGGAGGAGTAAGGAAGTCAATACTCCAGAGTTGATTGACCAAAAGGTTAAGGTTAGGGTTAGGGTTACTATGTTGAGGTTTTAAGGGAGTTCAGAAAGAGATTTCATGGGAAGAAGCCAGCACTCTTCAAATCAGGTCAGTGGCATTTCCAGAAGGACAATACACCAGTCCACAACTCCATCCTTGTCACAGACTATTTGACCATGATGGACATCAAGACAGTTCCTCACCGTCGAGACCTTGCTTCCTGTGACTTTTGGTTATTCTCTAAGCTCAGAGGCTGTCGTCATGAGACAATTGAGGAGATGAAAGAGGCTGTGACGGAGGTCATTGACATGCTCACACAAGAGGACTTGCCTAGGGCCTTCGAGAAGTTGTTGAAACGGCACAACAAGTGCATTGCAGCCAGAGGAGATTACTTCGAAGGGGACAAGAGCTTCATGTGTGTACTATCAATAAAAGTGCCCATACGAAAAAAAGTCTGGAAACATATTTAATGATCCTCGAAAATCCTCTCAATTTTTATATTATCGTTACTTCTTGAAAGTTTTTCATACTAGCGTTAAGTGATGGTCTTTAATTGGATTCTGAGTGATAGAAAATCACTTCAGATATCTTGGACTTTAAGGGTATTCTGGCTGTAGTCTCTATGGTTTCAGTTCTACCTCTGATTCCAAAATCATTAATTATTTTTAAAAACCTTCGGAGACCGTTCCAAACCTATTATCATTTTTACTTTGTTATTCCAAAACCTTTTTGTTTGTTTTTTCTGGCAAGTTATCTTAGTTTTTATAATTATTATTATTATAATTTAAAGTATTTCACAGCGTTAGCTGATGGTCTTTCACTGGAGTTTGAGTGACAGCAAGTCTCCAGGATTCTTCTCAGTATTCTAGCCGTTCTCAATAATGCTGTCATTTGGATAGTCTCTACCCGTCCGCCAACTTCCAAGTCGTCCAGGACTTTTAATAATCCTTTAGTTATTGTGACAAAAGCAACAATCACAATTGGCACAATCATCACTTTCATGTTCCACAGCTTTTTCAACTCTCTAGCAAGGTCGAGGAACTTATCTTTCTTTTCATTTTCCTTCAGATTTAATCTGTGGTCCGCCGGGAAAGCAAAGCCGACAATTTTACAAATTCTCTTCTTTTTTTGTTGTTGATTATTATTAGATTTCGACTTCTGGCTGAGGTTAGGGGATCCATGTGTCTGTCAAAGTCCCATAGGAGTTTATATGTGCTATTTTTTGGACAGGTGCTGGGTTGTGCACATACCATTTGTTCGTATGGTCAAATCTAAATTTCTAGCACATTTCCCAGTGGATCATCTTGCTGACCCAGTCGTATCTATTCTTATATTCCTTCTGCGCTAATTTGCTGCTTTCGCTTATTATGTGATTGATAGTTTCATCTCTGTTACCCCATAACCTATATTTGCTATTTTGTTGTGTCTTATCTATTCTCACTTTATATGATTGGTTCTTACGGCTTTATTTTGTGCTGCTATTAGGAGAGATTCTGTTTCTTTATCTTAGCCATGTCCAGGTTCTTCTTCTTAGTATTATTATTTTAATAGTTTTTATTTTAGAGTTAGCTGATGGTTCTCAACTAGAGTCCAAGTGTTATCAAGTCTTCCGGACTCTTCTTAATATTCTGACCAATCGCAACAATGCTGTAATTTGGATGCCAAACCTTTGGTGACTGTACTAAGTGTATTAATTACAATCGGTATTACCGTCACTTTCATGATTCAAATTGTTTTCCTTTCTCTTTTAATATCAAGGTACTGATTTTTGTTTTCTGTTTCATTAAGTTTTACCCTGTGGTCAGCGGAAACAGCAAAGTTCACTATTCGGCATGTTCTCTTTTTTCGTGACAATGACCTGGTCTGGCCGTCTGGACAAGATTAATTGATTCATTTGTATCTCAAAATCCCAGAGAATTTTGTGTATCTAATTTTCTCTGGCAGTTTCTGGGTTGTGCATGTACCATTTGTTCGTATGGTTAAATTTAAATGTTTTGCTCAATTCCCAGTGGATCATCTTCCCCCACTAAATTGTGTCTAGTTTTATCCTCTTTTTAAAAAATATTTTAAACTCTTTTCAAACTAGCATCAGTAGTTTATCTTTCACTGGATTTTGATTGACAACAAACCTCAACTGATATCATCGGTACTTTCTTGTTCCATTGATTTTTCAGTTCCCTAATAAGCTTCTAGTAAACATCTCTCTTTTCGCTTCCTTTAATTTTACTCTGTGGTCAGCCAGGACGGTAAAGTCAACAATTCGGCAAGTTCTCTGTTTTTTGTTGACTATCACTAGGACTGGTCGTCTGGCAAAGATTAGGCGAACCTATATCAAAATCTAAGAGAATATTGTGCATCTCGTTCTCCATGACGAATCCTGAGTAGTGCACATACCACTTGTTCGCATGGTCGAACTTCAGTTTCTTGCACAGTTCCCAGTGGATCTCTTTCCCCACCCTGTCTGGAATAGTTCTATCCTATGTGCTAATTTGCTGCATTTGTTTATTATGTGATTGAACTTTTAATCTCTATCTTCATATAACCTACATTTATTATTTTGTTGCGGTTTATCTATTCTAGCCTTGATATAGTTGGTCCTTATGGCATTGTTCTGTGCTGTTATCAGAAGAGAATCAGTTTCTCTTTTAAGGTTTCCCTTTGTCGGCCATGTCCAAGTCTTCGCGTGCCAAATTTCGTCTGTTTATTGCAGGAAATATCAATACAGCTGTTTTTCTTCCCGTTTTTGTTTTCTCGTTATTTTTGTTCTGTTGATCCTTTTGTTGTCTAAATTGTTTCTTATGGCCGTAATCAGTCTTCCTCTGCGCTTGTTTATATAATCTTTGAATTGTTGTATCAATACATTAACGCTATCTAGATTTCATTTTGAATCGAAGTGATCTTTCTTTTGTCATCCATTCGGGTATATCTGTTTCTCGTCGGCATCTATTCATTTCGATAGCCAGTCAGTCATAGATGGAAGAGGATTTTTGAAACCAGTATCCATGTATGCCACCATGTTCCGGCGTTTTCTAATTTGTTACTTTTTTCAGTGTTGCTCTGAGTTGAGGTGTATTTTCGCCTTCAGAGCCGCTTAAAGTCCTTCAAACTATTTTCACATACTGCTAATCTACTCTGCTTTTTGATGAGTTTTTTTTTCCTATATTTTATTTCAAAATTGTTTTGTTTCCTTGTCATCCGGTTGTTGTTATGTGTTGGTGCATTCATCCCTTCTTGCTGTTTGTATGGTTTTATTCTATCTCAATATCTTTTTAGTTTTCCTTCTTTCGCCAGTAATTTGATTTATTTCCTTGAGTTAAATTGCTTGTTTTCATTGTTGTATTGCCTTTCTCTTTTCATCTCATCACGTTCCTTTCTGTTTTGTCACTTTTGCTTGTAGTTGTAGATTTCTTATCTGCATTTCCAATTGAATTTCCCTCCTAGGTTTTTTGTTTCTGTTCGTGTTTTTTTTAGAACCCAGATTTTTTCGCAGACTTCTTTCGACCCTGCCTAGTTTATTCCCTTAATGTTGTTCGTTGAGATATATGTTAGTAATGTGCTTGTTTTTTGTTTTTTTTCGTTTCAACTTTGACTGTTTTCCAGTCTTGGCTTCTTAGCGATGGTAATCTAGTCTTCTTTTCAGACATAATTCTTTTAAATTATCTAAATTTATTTCTTCTTGTGTTAGTGTTTGTTTGTTCTGTGAGTTTTGAGTGCATGGTTCGTGATGCCCCCTTGGGCATCACCAGTTTTAACTATCTTCATATATAGAATATTTGTATTCATATACACTATGAATACAATATCTTTAAACAGTGAAAATTCTGTTTAGTATTTCATCCTCCAAGTACCCTCTAAAATTCTTTTTCTTGTCATTATTTCTAAAATCATCAAAATTTTCCATATTTACCAACCACTCCGCTCGGGCAGGATATGACACAAGGTCAATTTTTAAACAGAGTTTAACAGGTTTGAATTCAGAGTTTTCCTTGTCCTAGACTAGTCGCCTCACCAAGGCTGAAGAACCTAGTCTGCCCAACTATTTACCCCAAGCTGGAGGGAGAATAATTGGATTAATACCTTTCCTAAAGGTATTAGTGCTATGTTAAATGCAGTCAGTCTCGTGCAGAATTTGAATTCGTGTCACCGTATCCATTTCCTACGACGATAACCGTTACACCAAGGGAACCTCCTTTTTTTACCAACTCCTCTGCTCGGGCAGCATATGACACAAGGTCAATTTTTTAGCGGAGTTTAACTGGTTTGAATTCAGAGTTTTCCTTCCCCTTGACTCATTGCCTCACCAAGGCTGAAGAACCCAGTCTCTCCTTCTGTTTACCCATAGCTGGAGGGAAAAAATGTGATTCATACCTTTCCCAAGGGTATTAGTGCTATGTGAAATGCAATTAGTCTCGTCCAGAATTTGAACTCGTGTCACGGTGTCCATTTCCTACGACGATAACCATTACACCATGGGCGACCCCACTAAGTAAATCATCTAAGTTTTTTATTGCTTTATTTTGTCTGAGAAGGCAATTAGTTCCAAAAATATATAGCTATATTACCAAAAAGATCCAACAAGCGTAGTTTTTTAAACATGACTCAGCAGTAATTTTCTATTTAATGGAAAAATATTGAAAAAAATGTCAAGAATAATTAGAAATTCCAATAATTATTTTAAATGTTTCACCGTGTATAGATTTTTTAATCATAATTTCTCTAATCTCTACTCGTGACTGTAATGTTTAGCTCTTATCATTTTTGTCTTTTCCCTTTGTATGGCCTCCAATTTTTATGTTGTAGTAAAACTTCCAAGTCAAATCATTGGAGCCCAAATCTGAGAATAGAATACTGCGATACTAAAATTCTGTCAATTTACGAGAAAATTGATTTTGTGTCTAATTAATGAAAAACTTTATTGCTTGGGTAACACGAGACATACTCGCTTGAATCATATTTCATTTTCTTAAAAGAAGTAAGTAGAGAGCCTTGTGTGGTGTAATTGTAATTGTTTGCCCCATATTTCTAGGCTTGTATCAAATCAAGATAACCTTTGTAAATAGTTGTAGTTGTAATACATTTTAGCATACTTCGGACCTTATATATATATATATATATATATATATAATGGAAGATAGTAACCTGAAGATCGATTAGGTGAAACACAAAGTTACGGGAAGTTTTATATTTCAAAATATTTTATTGTTGCTTTGCAATAGTTTTTTTAAATTGTTTTTCTACCGTTTTTGATTTAGTATAGCTGTGAGTTTATAAATTTTAATTTCACACACACACCCACAATCTATCTATCTATCTATCTATGCCTATTTACATATCTATCTATCTATCTATCTATCTATGCCTATTCACATATCTATCTATCTATCTATCTATCACACATGCATACTCGTACGCACACTCACACTCACGCACACACATTGCTTTGCATTCTTGTACATAGAGATTTTACCAGTTAATGTCGATGTGGGAAAATATTTACTTAAAATTAAAACATAACAATCTACACATTTTTTCTTATGACCCAAAAAACGTACACATATAAGCATATATCTACTGAAAGAGAGAGAGAGAGAGACACACACACACACGCACACGCACACGCACGCACGCACACACACACAAATATATATTCCGATGTACATAAGCATGTAGATATTTAATGAAGCTTAATTCCGCTAAAAATAATTTAAGAAAGACAGCGTTACTCTAACACCTCATGATTAAAAATCAAAACGCATGCAAGCACTGTGACACACACACACACACACACACACACACACACACACACACACACACACACATGCACACACACACACACACACACACACACAGCAAATCGTTTAAAATTCTAGAAATTATATGAAGTAGTTTCTGTTGCAAGCATATGTATACAATTGTTTCTAAGTGATTGCATTGGCGCAGTACATCTGACTGTCGTCATCAAAATTCTCTATAAAACATTTGCAACTATGAAATGTTTTTTAGAATCCTTCTATTCTTCTTAATCCTATTTACCCAACCCCTCCGCTCGGGCAGGATATGACACAAGGTCAATTTTTTAAGCGGAGTTCAACAGGTTTGAATTCAGAGTTGTCCTTCTCCTAGACTAGTTGCCTCACCAAGGCTGAAGAACCCAGTCTGCCCTACTATTTACCCATAGCTGGAGGGAGAATAATTGGATTCATATCTTTCCCAAGGGTATTAGTGCTATGTGAAATGCAATCAGTCTTGTCCAGGAATTGAACTCGTGTCGCCGTGTTCATATCCTGGGACGATAACCATTACACAACAGGCACCTCTATTCTTCTTAAGAAGCACAAATATCTCCGTGGACTTCTGGTAACTATAAAATGCTAATTTGTATATTCCTTTATTAGAAACAATCATCCCTCTCAAATTGAAACATCAGTATCATCATGGACCACTATTATCTATTAAATGCAAATGCCCGTGGTGTAATTGTTATGGTCGTAGGAAATGAACACGGCAACTCGAGTTCAAATCCTGGACGAGATTGATTGCATTTCACATAGCACTAATACCCTTGGGAAAGGTATGAACCCCCTTATTCTCCCTCCAGCTATGGGTAAATAGTAGGACAGACTAGGTTCTTCAGACTTGGTCAGGCAACTAGTCTAGGATAAGGAAAACTCTGAATTCAAACCTGTCACTCTCCGCTTAAAAATTGACCTTGTGTCATATCCTGTCCGAGCGGAGGGGTTGGGTAAATAGGATTAAATGCAAATTATAATCCTTCACCTCATTTTCAACAGAAGCATCAATATCATCATGGACCACTGTTAACTATAGAATGGAAATTAGAGCTCTACTCCTTTCATTCAATAGAAGTATCAATATCGTCATGGACAACTATTTCATACGTCAAGGATATATATATATATATATATACATATATATATATGTGTGTGTGTGTGTGTGTGTGTGTGTGTCTTTAAGATTTCTAAAAATAACCCATTTTCAAATAGAAATCTATGAGTTTATATAATATTTAGTTTTGTTTTTATTTTTCCACCAATCCATTTGATCATTTTGTTCTTTCCGTTAATGCAAATGTCTTTTGAGATGTGTTTGGTTCTGTTCACGTCTTCTCCTAGATATTCCTCAACGGTAGTGTGAACAAAAGCCCGAGTGATCGGCTATTCAATGAAGTCAATGTTTGGTTTACACTGACGCTCTCACATCTTCCCTGTCGCCAGAGAAGACAATAAAGTTCGATAAAAATAACAATGTGGAAATCCGTCCCAATGCACGCTCACTCACACAGAGGCGCGTGACACACACGCACACACACACACACATACATACACATATACACATATACACTCATATGCTCACAAACAAAGCAGAGTGCACGCAGACATAGGGACGGACAAGGGACAAAAGAAGAGAAAGAAAACACAACTTCGTTAATGCAGAATAATATGTTGTCATCAATTGCAAAGTTTGCTTTCAAAACATAAAACTACATTGATAAAACATATTGGAGGTTAACAGGGTCAAGCATTTTCGTTTTATTTTGTCTCTCTCCGGTCAAATTTATGAGTGAGGATCGTTGTACCAAATATGAAATCAGTGGATGTCAGACTCGACCGGAATTAAACAAACAGTGCGGTTGTTAATAGAGACATTTTTTTAATTCCAAAAACACAATAAGAACTTAAAAAGTCGGTTAGAGAAACAAAGATATCTAGATTAGGTGTGTAAACCTCTGTATATATATATATATATATATAAATGCACAAGTAAAAATTATCATTTACGTGTGCTTCATCATCATATTTTGATTTGCAGTAATCAAAAAGATTCATACATGAAAAATAGTTTTTTGCGTGTGTTTGTGTGTGCATGTGTGTGTGTGTATGTGTTGTCTTTCGGTGTCTAAAGTATAAGACTCTCTCTCTCTCTCTCTCCCCCTCTCTCTCTCTCTATCTATCAATCTCTCTCTATATATATATATATATATATATATATAAAATTAACTTAAATCGCGAGTCGGAAATCTTCTACTAAAATTTCACCTTATCGGATCATCAGGAAGCCTAACTCTAACTAGTTGGAGTTGGAGTTAGACTTCCTGATGATCCGATAAGGTGAAACTTTAGTAGAAGATTTCCGACTCACGATTTAAGTTAATTTTATAATTGGCTCCACTTGTGTTGAGCACTTTTGTAATTGTAGCATTGCAGGATTCGCGGAAGGTTTTTAGTTTTCTTTTGACCAACTGACTACGTATCCCTTGATTTTTTTCTTTTTGACCTATAATTTTTTTCTTTTTCCCCCGGGCGGTGATTCGAGATACTTTTACCTCTTGTTCCTGGCGAGTTTTTTTCGTCTTTTTCTTCTGGTACCGTGAATGCTGGTAGAGATTAGATTAGTATATATATATATATATATATATATATATATATATCCCGGTGTGGTGGGAAAATTACAGAGATGGTGAGACTAACAAATTTACTTTTTGCATATTTGTCTGGGTATATGGCATTCGAGGCTTTGTCGTAAATTTATTATCAGACCCTGATAATATATATATATATATATATATATATATATATATATATATATATATATATATATATTATTATTGTAATGTATTGAATTGATTTAGAGACCTATTGTAATGTGAAATAATATTATTTGAGTCTAATTAACTTCTAAGTAAAACGTCATCGTCAGGGACTTTTCTTTATAAATAAAATTACAAAAAAAAAAAAAAAGAACTGTCTCATATCTTTTGCCCAAGTGCTTTCAACCATACTTTTTGGTCGTCATCAGGAGTAGTATAGTTTTGAGTTGACAGTTTGAGTTTTTACTGTTTTAATTATTTGTAGCGTTTTGTTTTAAAGATTCTATGTAGGTCACATTACTTTTAAACGAGTCAAAGTTCATTTTTGACTCAGTTAAATGGTTTCAGTATTTCTTTTCCAACACTAATACCAATGCAGTTCTCCAGCAAGGATGTATTTGACATTAAGTTACCCACAAAAGTTAATATGCCATAAAACAAAGTCATGATAATCAGACCAACTCTTATAATACTATTTATTATTTTTTACACACTGAATATTGTTTCAAGTATTGTTATTTAACACTAATAATTCTATTTAATAATAATAATCGCTTACAAATGATTGTACAGTTCTATTTATTCCAAAGATAGCAAACTAACAAGTATTGACACTCCGGGTCAGAGTCGACCAGAGAGTGATGATAATTAAGATGTCCTCCACAATCTTCAAATTCCAAACTGGAGCTATCCGTCGAAAGCCCTTTCATATTCATCTCTGCTGCGCTTCTATGCAGTGTTGGAAGAATTCTTCTGAGATGCCTTACAACTACGACTGTGAGCGATTTTGAGGGTTTTGATTTTAAAATGTGTCCCCTATGTTTGGGAAAAAGCAAGAAGCTACACCGAGCAAGATCATAATCTACCAAACAGTGTCCTTTTTCATGCCCAGCTGATCTGAGATGATTCAAATGCTCAACCGACGATCGCCACACGCCACCAGCCTTAAATGATTGATGTTGAACTTCGTCATTCTTGTTGAAGACCTCCTACCTCTGGAGTAATTGTTCATCATCTCTTTGAACATCTTGTGTAACTCAAATTCAGTCCGTGTTATCTCCATATACTCGATGAAGCATGTCAAGTGCCTATGACGGGTTCTTCCCTAAACAGACAAAAGTTTTAGGTTTATTCATTCTTTAGGGTTTTTAGCTGATCGACCGAATAAAGGGTCGGGGGAACGCTTCAATACCTGCACAAAGCTAATATTACTCCCAATATATCCTTTCAGATAAAAAAAACAACACTTATCCCCTTTTTTTCAATATCACAACCACAACCACACAACCAGTCTTGTTATTTTTCAAATAGAGCTGGAAAATATATATATATATATATATATATATATATATATATATATATTCACTGTTGAATGTATTTTTTTTTTTTTTTTTTTTTTGTCCTGATGGAATTACTCCCAACTCCGGTTTAACAGGACCGAATAATACTAATATATATATATATATATATATATATATATATATATATATATATATATATAGTTAGGCAGCAGTCGTCGTTCACTTAAGCATGTGTCATTGAAAAATAAGGACAAATTTCACTATAATGTATTTAAGATCCTTCCAAGTTTTCTGATAAGTGTCTTAGTTTCAGGTTGGAATTGGTTGATGAATTTCCCAAAATTGTCCCCAGCGCTTTCGGGCACTTCATTGGCCATCGTTTGGGGTTGCTTGCTCGTGTAAGGTGTGTTTGTTTCTTAAAAGAGTTTTGAAAGTTTTTGAAAGTTTATACCATGACAAAATATGGGAACGCAGAGTTGGATTAAACACGGTAACTGTTGTATTCAAAAAACAAATACTTAGGCTAAACTGAGTTGTTTGAAATGGAACTGTTTTTGACATTGAAACTGTGTGTAAATAAAATTTAACAGAATTGTTTGAATTATAACTGTTTGACTAAACGGAATAGCTTGAAAAAGAAATTCTTTTTACAATTAAACTGCGGACTCATGCTAAACTTATTTGTTTGAAATAGAACTGATTATTTGTAGAAAAATGGATTCGACATTAAATAACCTGCTCGGTTGATATGTCATTAAACCCAAGTCAACGAACCAACCAACCTCAAGTCTCCAGGACTATTCTGCCTGATCTTAATGATGCTGTGGTCAGAATGGTCTTTAGTTGTCCACTTATTTTCAAGGCTTCTAGTCTCTTTCCTAATCCTCAGAGCATTGTTCTAGCAGCAGTTACCATAAATAGAATCAGTGTCACCTTCACGTTTCATCTTTTTATTCTCTAGGAAGGTCTAGGTACTTATCTCTTTTATTTTACTTTTTATTTCAATCTGTGATCTGCCGGGACGGGAAAGTCCATTATTCGACAGATTCTACACTTTGTTTATTGACTACTACTAAGTCTGGTCGACTGGCCAGGATTAAGTGATCTGCTTGTATGTCAAAATCTCAGATAACTTTGTGCTTGTTATTCTTCAGGACGGATTCTGGGTTGGGCATATACCATTTGTTCGTATCTTCAAATTTCAATTTCTTACACAATTCCGTGTGGTTCACTACCCAACTTAGTCGTGTCTAGTCATATACTCACATTGTACAAATTTGCTACATTCGCTTATTATGAGATTGATTAATGACGTAAGAATTATTATTATTAGTAGTAGTATTTTTTGTAGTAGTAGTCGTAGTATAAATGCGTCCATACATACGTACATACATATACAAAGAACTGATATTAGAGCGTCTTGGACATACTCAACTGCCTGGTTTACTGGGGCTCTTGAATACGCCAACTGCCCTTCTTCAGAGGGATAAAGATCAAACACCAACATATGTGTCCCGTATATGACACTAAACTTCATCTGATGGTTAGCTTTCAGTCCTGGATCTTTGGGTAATGTTAAGTACCCCTTCAATGCCATTATTTGTCGTTCTTCTCAGCCTCGCATTGGTTGGACCTGTTGTATGGGTCAAATAGAACCGTTTAACCATTTCACTGGGTGCTAACAAATTACTGCTTTTAATATGAATTGTTTGTGTGACATAGAAAAACTTGAAACCATTTAACTGAGTGCAAACGATTGATTAATGCTAAATTGAATTATTCGGGTTATTTACGAATTCTTGAAATTAATAACTGCCTCTAAACAAAAGATAAATATTACATAGAATTATTTGTATTTGATAGAAATACCTGAAACCATTAAACTGAGTGTAAATAAATGATCTCTCTGATGTTTAAAAATTTTACTTATAAACTGTTTATTTACAAATTTATATATATATATATATATACATACATATATATATATCTAAGAAAACCGGTCACATTAGGATTATAAATTTATTTCGATCCTTTTATGGGTATTGATATGAATCAATAACAACAAAAATAACAACTTCTTCAGATCTAATGGTACTATTTACCGACCCCTCCGCTCGGGCAGGATATGACACAAGGTCAATTTTTAAGCGGAGTTTAACAGGTTTGAATTCAGAGTTTTCCTTCTCCTAGACTAGTTGCCTCAACAAGGCTGAAGAACCTACTCCGTCCTACTATTTACCCATAGCTGGAGGGAGAATAAGGGGGTTCATACCTTTCCCAAGGATATTTGCCCGAAAGTGAACATAATAGCGCGACTGGAGTACGAACTCGCGTACTACGATTCCGCAGTTCATCGCTTTAACCATTACACCACGAGGACACCCGTGGATCTAATGGTTAAAATGATTACAATCAGAATAGACACACGAGGGAAGTGTGGGAAGGGGGTCAAAGGGGAGTGAAGAGTTTCCTCCCCATTTATCCACCTCCGGTTTTCCTTTTTATTACCAGTTGGAATCACAATAAAGTAAGTAGACGTATACTCAAAACTCTCTTTCTACAGTAATTTTTTTTTTTAATTTTAAATTCTAAATACATTTCAACATAAATCTCCAGATGTAATAATAATCTACGGAATTACACATGGACGCTTACGAAGCGGCTGGAGAGGAGGCTGGACGGAAATTATACAAGAATGTTGAGAGCAGTATTAAACAAGTCCTGGCGACAACACCCCACGAGACTCCAACTATACGGACACTTGCCCCCCATCACAAAAACTATACAAGTTCGACGAACCAGACACGCAGGACACTGCTGGAGAAGCAAGGACGAGCTCATAAGCGATGTACTCCTGTGGACCCCCACACATGGATGTGCAAGAGTGGGACGACCAGCACGAACTTACATACAGCAGCTATGTGAGGACACGGGATGTAACCCTGAAGACCTGCCGGAGGCGATGAATGATAGGGAGAAATGGCGAGAGACGGTCAGGGATATCCGCGCGGGCGGCGCGACATGATGATGATGATGATATATATATAAACAGGATCTGGCATTAAATAACTTACAAGGATTTATATGGAGTAAAACACAACTGAACTGAACCAAACATACCCCAAAAGAGATACATTAGCGCCATAGATCACTAAAATCTGTCTAGATAACCTACTATAAACGTCTATTTATCGAATAGAAGAAAACGTTTTTTTTTTAATTTCTGAAATGAAGCTTGCTAACAATTTTTACTTAGAATATTCGAACTACTGACCTTATATTTATTGTTATAATCTCAGAGTTTCGGCCGATATATTCTTCAGCCTTCTTCAGGCGTTTCATGTCGACTCGAGAGTCCACTGTTCGGCAGTTTCTCTGCAGTAAAGGACACATGGCGCAGTGGATAAGACGTTTGGTTGGAAAGTGCTTCTAAGTGAAATCATCTAGAGGTTGCTGGTTCAATTCTAACAACCGGTAACAAGGAATAATTAATATAATTTATCACTTGTACCCGGTCAAGTTTAAGAAAATTAGAAAAATCTATCCTAGTGGTTCAAATAAAGTGTTCAGTTCGAGATTCTCTGTGGACTCTTGAGTTCGACATGAAACACCTGAAGAAGGCCGAAAGACATATCGGTCGAAAAGTTGAGAGTATGACAATAAAAATGAGATCAATAGTCTGAATATTCTAAGTCATAATAAAAAAAATGGTTTCTCATTTAAAGAATCGGGTGATATCAAAGCTGAAAATATGACAGATACAAAATACGCAGATGGTCTTGCTCTTTAACTTAAAACACCAACTAAAACCGAATCTCCACAGAGCAATATACAGCAGGCTGCAGGAGGTATTTTGGCTCTTAGTGAAAGCTGATATTTTTTAATCTAGACAGAGCTATCTACAATTTAAGCATCAAGCATCTAAATCTACTTGACCTGTTCACATACCATGAGAGTAGTATCTCATCTGCTGAACAATAAAGACGGATGGCGAGAGCGAGTCCAGGGATTCGATGATATCAGCAAAACTTATTATATATATATATATGTATATATATATACATATATATATATATATATATATAGAGAGAGAGAGAGAGTGAGAAAGAGAGTGTCTCCAAAATTGAATAATTGTAAATGTATAATTGTAAATGTATAAATGTATAATTGTAAACGTAGTGTTTAATTAGAATTTTATTATTTCAAAAGTGTAAAAACAGCGACTGTTGCAGGTTTTGTAGCGTAGTCTTTGTCTTTCAGTTATCCCAATAAGAAAAAAATCTAGTGGTGTGAGGTCTGGTGAACGAGGAGGATATTCAACAAAACCTCTTCCTCCAATCCACTTGTTTGGCTGGACCTCATCAAGGAAGGACCTAACATCGCTATGGTAATGTGGGGGTGCCCCATCTTGCTGAAAATAATACTCTTCATCTTCAAAGTCTTCTCTACGCTACAAAACCTGTAATAGTCACTGAATTAAGAGAGACCATTGAGCATGAATGCACCCAAATACCAAATACGATTGTTTCATGATGTATACGATTCCATTGCTTGGCGTTGTCAGCAGTGCCTGGATCAAAATGGTCGTCAATTTGAGAATAGGCAGTGAAGTAACAATAAAATGATACGTGTAAAATATTTTACCCCTTTAAAATAATAAAAATCTAATTCAACACTACGTTTACAATTATTTTTAATGTGTATACATTTTTGGGACACACACACACACACACACACACACACATATATATATATATATATATATATATAGTGAGTAAAATATATAGATATATACGAGGTGCATCCGATAAGTTTCCAGACGTTTTTCGTATGTGCATTTAAAATTGTCGTAGACACTTGAAAATTCAGTATATCATTACTATACATCTTATTAGATGACTGACCAATTTTGTTTATGATTTCAGGTTAAAATGAACAGCTACTGGAGGAATATGAATACACCCTACTAAAGCTTGATTGTCAAAGGGAAATTCTAAAATGCAATCTGACATTTTAGAAGAACGATATGCAATAAAATTCTGTTTTAATCTTGGAAAGGATGCCACAGAAACGTATGGGATGCTTTTCGACCATCTTGCATGACTCAATCATCAGTTTTTGAGGGGTATAAGAGATTCAAGGAAGGCAAGGAGTCTGTAACGGATGATGAGAGGTGTGGGTGTAGTAAGGAAGTCAATACACCAGAGTTGATTGGCATAAGGGTTAGGGTTAGGGTTACTATGTTGAGGTTTTAAGGGAGTTCAGGAAGAGATTCCGTTGGAAGAGGCCAGCACTCTTCAAATCAGCTCAGTGTCATTTCCACCAGGACAATTCACCAGTCCATAACTCCATCCTTGTCATAGTCTATTTGACCAAGATGGGCATCAAGACGGGTCCTCACACTCCCTATAGTCGAGACCTTGCTCCCTGTGGCTTTTGGTTATTCTCTAAGCTCAGAGGCTGACGTTAGGTGACAATTGAGGAGATGAAAGAGGGTGTGACGAAGGTCATTGACACGCTCACGCAAGAAGACTTCCCTAGGGCGTTCGAGAAGTTGTTGGAACGGTACAACAAGTGCATTGCAGCTGGAAGAGATTACTTCGAAGGGGACTAGAGTTTCATGTGTGTACTATTAATAAAAGTGGCAATACGAAAAATGTATGGAAACTTACTTAATGATCCTCGTATATATATATTAACAAACTGAGACAGAGAGACAGAGAAAGGATGTGTTGATACATTCGTATGTCCACTTTAAGATAAATATGAAACTGTATAAGCAAAAAATTATTTACAAAACCGAAAAAAAGGGAGTCATGTGCATAAATTTAGAAACAAAGCAGGAACGACAGCATATTTTTTTCTGTTTTCATTTTATTTTTGTATATTTCTATGTAGATCTCTTTCTCACACACACACACACACACACACTTCTTCAGATTCTTCTTCTTCTTCTTCTTCTTCTACTTCTTCTTTGTTGACTAGACATTTGACTTTGTTTACTGTCACACGTTGCACCACCATTAACTGAATCGATCGGCAGTGGACCCCTCCCATCATAACTGTTTGGCCACCCGTCCCATCTCTTGTTAATAACCAGGTTGACGCCTAATCAGAATTCAGTAAAAAGGAAAAGAGAAATAGGAAAAAAAAAAAAGGAACAAAAAAATCAAGAATGAAAAGAGATGATGTCCTGTCACATGCGGGGCTGCTTGTTGTTTCGTATACGCAGCAAAACGTACATATATGCCATCTTCTTGGACAGCTCGGGTGTTGTAATGGTTAGCAAGCTTGACGAGCAAACTTTTACGAACGAGTTCGAGTTTCGTTGGTTGTTCCACTCATACAGCCTTGTGCTACATATGAGCATAACAGTTTGTAAATTAATATATGCCATCCACTTCCAACCATAGTAAGTGTCTACTATGTTATGCGCCTATTGACAAAAACTTTTGTATAGAACTCTTAAAAATGTATTTCGGCTTAGACGAAGGATTGTAGAATATGCATGCACATGAACTCGAAGGAATATCTTTCGTAATGTACACCCCCTCCACATATTTATGTGAAAATATATGTGATTAGCATTAAAATCTAAAGCTTACAGCGTTTTTAATCTCTAAAATAGTTGAAACTTTCAATGTCAGTTAGAACAGAGTAAAACCACAAGATATTTCAGTAAGACAATATTTGATGTTTCCACCAAAAAAAAAAAAAAAAAAAAAAAAAGCGAGAATAGATAGATAGATAGATAGATAGATATGTGTGTACTTACTTGTACTTGTATCGGCTTTCACCCTGGTCGGGTTGAACCAGCTTCCTCTAAAACAAGTAATATTGTGCTCATTGTAGAAGATACTTTGGAATTTGATTGAGGAAAGGGTCCCAAGTCCTACCCGGAAAATACCCTGTTTGCCGCAGATTTTCCACAGACGCATTGACAGAGCGACCCGAGGCCGCCGATTGCCGGAACAGACACCTCTTGGATTTTCACCAGAGCCCCTTTAGCCGGGTCGCGGCCCTTATACCGCTGAGTGCCAGATGAATCCGCCCTGGGTGGCCCTACCAGGAACCAAAGTTCCTGACGACATAGCTCTGGCACTATCCGTTGCCACCTGGGGTACTCCGCATTCCCCAAAGCTCAAGCATTACTGGAACCTCACCATCCGATTGTGTAGTGTCGTATCCAGGACACTCGTTGGGGGGATCTTACCCCTCTGCAGAGGTGCAGTCGGTGTATTCTACAGCGCCAACTGCTTGGGCAGTTATTAGATTTTGGATTGATGTCTTTTTTCGTAAACATGCTTTGTTTAAGAGCATATCAACCTTTGTTTGTTATTTAATGCCAAAACTATCCGTCTACAAAAATTGTAGCTGAACTATTTAACCCATAGCTAAGAGGATAATGGGGTTCTATAACTTTCCCAAGGGTATTTGTTCGTAAGTGAACAACTGGTGTTTGGAACGCGATTCTTACGATTCTGCAGTCCAGAGCTTTCACCATTACGGCTCGAGTACCCCCGCTATACAGCTGCAAATTTTATATTTATATACATAAATAATATTTGTCATGAAATAACCAATAAGAGTTGAAATGCCTTAAAATACAACCACCCAACCAACAAATACAAACCTCTACGAGACAGCTTACCAATCATTCATCCAAATTATCGGGAAGAGTTTAATCTATGAGATTTTTTATTTATTTATTGCGGACTTTTGGTCCTCATCTTGGTAGGGTTTTTTTTCTCACTACGTTTTCGCCAGATTTCACCTCCTGTAAACGTGTCCCCAGTAATTACTGCCTTCCATAGTTGTTGTCTATCGCACCACGTTTTTGACCAAGTAAACCTCTGGCCGGCTTGGGTAGGAACTGAAACCGTTATCTTCTGACAATGCTCAACTGGAACCGTTGAGACTCAACGCCTCTATCCGCTGCGCCACGGGCCTCGTACAGAATTTGTGATTGTCTTTATTGGCAATCCTTTTGCGATGAGGCTTCTTCATCTGAGAATTAATTTTTTTATTTATTGCGGACTTTTTGTCCTCATCTTGGTATTTTTTTTCCGCAATAAATAAAAAAAAAATTCTCAGTATGTATGTATATTCGAGCTGGTCGTCCTGCTTTTGCCCGGCCATATGTGGGGGTCCATAGGAGTACATCACTTATGAGCACCTCCCTGCTTCTCCAGCAGTGTCCTACATGTCTGGTTCGTCTAACTTGGATAGTTTTTGTGATGGGAGGCAGGTGGCCGTATCGTTGGTGTCTTGTGGGGTGTTGCCACCAGGACTTGTTCATTATTGTTCGCAACATTCTTGTGTAATTGCCGTCTAGCTTCTCCAGCCGTTTAGTTAGCGTTCAAGAAGTGCATCCATACAGCAGTATCGATACGACCGCTGCCTAGAAGAAACTGCGTTTCATTTTATCGGTCAGGTTTGGTTTCTATATGATCAATAGCCTATTGATAGCTGTCTATGCCTTCGTTAGCCGCGTGTCGATGTCTTTTTCGGTTGATGAGACACTGCTTCCTAGGTAGGTGAATTTGTCTACCAGTTTCCGAGAGGTTCCGTCTTGTGTGGAGATGTCGCCTGTTTGATTATAGCACGTATAGTTTAAGGTATTCTGTCGGTCTTTCTTCTTTGATTCAGCATCTTTCATTGGTTGTATATTTTCAAATAGCACGAATGATTTTATTTTTTCTTGTTTAACGGAATTTTTTCCCATATATCAGTCTGTATAATAATATTTTATTTGAAAACTGTATAATAATATTTTATTTGAAAACTGTATAATGTGTATTTTTTTTCACACCGCCAGAATTACCGAATTCATATAAAAACTAAATTTTTCTTCGCCAGTGAGACTAGGGTTCCATCCCAGGTCGAGTCATGCCATAGACGAAAAAATGGTATTTGATGCCTCCTTGCTTAACACTCAGCATTATAAGGTTACAATAAAGTGGTGCGCGTGGTGTAATGGTTATCGTCGCTGGAAATGAACACGGTGACACGATTTCAAATCCTGGACGAGACTGATTGCATTTCACATAGCACTAATACACTTGGTATGAATCCAATTATTCTCCCTCCAGCTATGGATAAATTGTAGGGCAGACTGGGTTCTTCAGCCTTGGTGAGGCAACTAGTCTAGGAGAAGGAAAATTCTAACCTGTTAAACTTCGCATAAAAAATTGACCTTGTGTCATATCCTGCCCGAGCGGATGGGTTGGTAAATAGTCATGATAAATATAATAATGAGTAAAGTGAAGCAATCCAGAGAATGGAGTTTTGCCCTCACCTACACCTTGGTGTAATTGCTATCGAAATGAGAGCCTACGGTCGCCAACTTTACTTATATATATATATATATATATATATATATATATATATATATATATATATATATCAGTTTCCCCATGATTTGTTGTGGTAATACCTGGGTAGGTAAAACCATTATTTTGATTCACACACACAGATAGATAGATAGATCAAAATAATGGTTTTGCCTACCCAGGTATATATATATATATATATATATATATATATATATATATATATATATATATGTGTGTGTGTGTGTGTGTGTGTGTGTGTGTAATTTTAAGAGAGTAGTATGCAGTGAAAATTACGCTTAAATGAACGGTTAGTTATGATTTGTTCACACTCTATGGAATGGTTTCAAGTATTCCACAATAAGATTAAACGTAATTCTGTATAATATTAACCATTTGTTTGCTCACAGTTAAATAGTAACTATTATTGCTATTGACCTTCGGAATTCTATTGATCAAATATTCCCAGAAAATGTAAATAATTCGCAGTATTGTTTCAAATAACAAATAATAATCTTTAGTAAGCGATTGAACCCTTCTATTTTACCCCAATCTGAAACCCTAACAGGTAAACACAATCCAGGTAAGTTTGAAACTAGCAAAAATGGCAATGAAGGGCTATTTCACTTCACCCCAATCACCAGAACTACAGCCTCATAATGAGATCCAATTTAGGGGCTGTATAATACACCAACTACACCTCTGCTGAGGGGTAAGATACCCCACTAATGAGTGTCCTAGATATGACACAAAACAATCTGATGGTGAGGTTCCAGTGATGCTGCAGCTTTGGGGAATACAGAGTACCTCTTCATTGACATTGCTACCAGGTCCACTCTGGCCCTGAATGGTATCACCTCATAGGGCCCTATCTATGGGTTAAATAGAACTAAACTGCATACTTATGCTAAACTGAATTGTTTGAATTAGAAGTGTTTGACTAAACTGAATAGCTTGAAACGGAAATGGTTTTGACAATTAAACTGTACTTAAATTTAAACTGCGTGCTACGATAGACTGAATTTTTTGATATGGAACTCTTTTTACACTGAAACTGTACTTACACTAAACTGAATTGTTTAACATAGAACTATTTTGACATTTAAATGTGTGAACAAAATCTGTACATATACAAAACTGAATTAGCTCTGTTTGAATAAACTGAATAGCTTTGACAATTAAACTGTGTACTCGTTCTAAACTGAATTGTTTGAAATAGAACTGACTATTCGAATAAAAATGGATTTGGCGTTAAATAACCTACAAAGGTTGATATGACATAAAACCCAACCAACCAAATCAACCGGTTTAGTGTCATACCCAGGACATTTGTTAGTAGAGGCGAGTCATACCTCTCTGTAGAGGCGTATTTAGCTTATTCTGCAGTCACAGTCATCAGAGAAAGGAGAAGCAATATCTAAAATGTTATTGGTTTTGAGAGGAAGTATTTCTTTTTAAGAAAGAAAATAATTAAATTAAAAGGATCAAAATAGAAAACGCAAATTAAAACTGTAAAATATGATGAAGAAGAAGATTAAAAAAAACTGAATGAAAAAGTCGAAAAATGATTATAAAAGGAAATGAAAAACTTGTAAAAATTGATGAATAGACAAATGAAGAGAATTTTTAACAGAGCCAAAAAGAAAATTAACATGAGAAAATATCTAAAATAAAAAATGAAAAATAAAAAAATAACAAAAACAACTAAAAATAACAAAAACAACTAAAAATAACAAAAAAAATAACAAAAACAGAAAACAAAAGAGCGAACTGCGTTCATATAAAAAAGAAAAAGTTAATTCAAGAGTAAATATGCAAATAAAAAAAAGAAATATGAAGAATGATTTTAGTAAAAATTGTGAATTTATCTTTAAATTACTGAAATTTTCGATTCATAAATCCATGAAGATATCAAGAAGATATTAGTTTTATTGATTGTTTGACTGATTTTAATGGCTTGTCAATCAGTTTACGGTTATTTCCTGACTAGATTTTAGGTAACCACGTTCATTGTACGACTATATTTAGATTTGGTGTAGTTTATAAAGACCTTTTTCTTTACCCTGTTATATGACAATAAATATTCCAATCAATGACAAATAATTTACAGACAGCTGGATATTTTCAAGTATTCTTATCTAATACTAATAATTATATAATTTTAAGTAATTATTTTTATTCAATAAAAGTCATTTGTTTGCATACACCTACATGGTTTCAACAGACTAATAAAAGTCTTTTTCTAACAATTTCAGCTTCAAGTGTGACCGCATCCATAGGTCGGATACTAACAGGTTCTACTACTTAGTGGCATAGAGACTATCTTGCTGGACTGTGTGATTCCATAGTATGTGGGTTCAAAATATGGGAGCGCTAGTACCTTCACTTTCAGATTAATGAACCTGGGAAATGCATGAACACCATTCCCTACAATGTCATGGGTTAAATAAGATCACTACTGTTCTGTTGCAAAGGTGGTTTAAGCATCAAATAAGCCACACAAGTTGATATGCCATTTAACAAAAAACCAAGCCAAATTAAACGAGCTATGGTTTGAATTCTACAACTACAGTGGGTTGTTTGGACATTGAATAACCCAGGAATGTTGATATGCCGTAAATGAACCAAACCAAAGTACTATTCCAAGTCAGAGTGAAACTGGGAGTAATGGTGATAAAGGCGTTCATCCCCTGTTCTCCAGATCCTCAGATCCTCAGTTAAGCGATAAACCCTGAACACCCATTTTAGAGGACTCAATAACACTAAATAGGGCACAGTCAGTCAATTCGAAGCCGTATCAATGGAGCTTAGAAAATTTACTGATTACTTAGTGTCGTTAAAATGAGAATGATATTAAATGGTATCAAAGCGGATTTCATTAAATAATGCTGTTAGAAAGCGAATGAGGTTATAAGGAAAATATTATTTTCACTGTTTCAATACCAGCTTATAAAATTTTTATGATGATATAAATGTTTCTAAATTTACGTTTTCGCAAGTGTTCGTATTTTGATTGAAAGTTAAGCAATGTAAATAATTATGATCTGCAAAATGCTGTTGCAAATATTTGGATAAATCCAGGTTTTTCACTTTATCAAGAACATTATCAATCAACAATAACCGGTCATATTTCGATGTTTTCAATCTCCAATAACTTCTAACTCAAACGGCCCAGTCAGCTGTGGCTGCAGAACACACCAATAGCATCTCTGCAGAGGGTCACGACTCGCTAAATGAATTTCCTGTTTATGACAATAAATAATCTGATGGTGAGACTTCTGTAATGCTGAAGCTTTGGGGAATTCTGAAAACTCCTTCATTGCCATTGCACTCAGGTCCATTCTTACCCGGAGTTGTAGCACTTTGCAGGGTCCTATCTAGGGGTGAACTAGAAGTAAACTGTTATTACGCTAAACTGAATTGTTTAAAATTAACTATTTTTACATTTAACAGTGTGTTTAAACTCTGTACTTATGCTAAATTGAATTGTTTCAAATAGGACTGTTTTGACATTTAACTGTGTGTAAACAACACTATACTTATGCAAAACAGAACTGATAGAAATAGAACTGCTTTGACATATAAACTGAGTATATATTCTCAACTGCATTGTTTGAAATAGAATTGTTTTGGCATTTAACTCTGGGTAAACAAAAAATTGTACTCATGCTAAACTGAATTGTTTGAAACTTTTATCAAAATTACTTAACTCGGTGTTAAATAACTCGAAAAGGGTTGATAAGCTGTAAAACAAAACCAATCAGCTTACCAATAACCAATCCAACTAAAAAGAAACGCTATATTTTCGACAATTTGTAAATTGTAGACTGAAGGAATTTGATAAACTCGTTTCTCACACATTTGTACGCTTTAACGATAGAAAGCGCAACAGAGTAGATATTCGAATTCGACTTAGTTTTTTCACTTGTTAAATGCAACTGTTTCTGTGAACGATTTTGTCACATGACTGACTATGTACGAGAAACTTAACGTTGTGGTTTCGAGGGTGTTGTCTTTGGGAAACACCCTGTAGAGGTTCTCTACCTGAGATTGAGACCCGGCTACCCGTGTTCAAATCCTAGTTGAAGTTAGTTGACTTTTACTTCGGGCTAATTGGCACGAAAAAGGCATGAACCCATCTCTTTGTTCCGATCCAACTATAGGTTAGTACGACATAATGCACTCTTTAGACATCGCTCAGTACTCAATCAAAGAAAATAAAAGCTGGAGAGATTAAACTAATTAAGTAAAAACATATATAAAAAATCAATTAAACCTCAAAGTAATTTATAACTTTTCTAAGAAACCTATATATTATAAAATAATTCATAACTTTTTCAGAAACCTATATATCATTCTGTTGGAATTGTGCCATTTTCTGACCTTTATAATATCATCAACAAAAGTCCAGTTCATTCATATACGCAATTACATAAGATACCCGTATGAAAATCCAATAGTATTCATTTAAATTTTACTCAAAATGGCTGACATATCACTTTAGAATTATTTGTTTGATTTCAGTTTAAGCGGGAATAAAAGAGAAATTCGTGTAATTCATAGATTTTTCAGTGCTTAAGTACGAAATGTGCAGGGTATGGAAAATGGATAAATAAAATGACTGCATAAGATTAAGTGAGATTGAGGACAGATCAAAAAT